>VUQR01024070.1:5649-20068 GCA_015108515.1 Hemichromis elongatus
ACTTTTTTTTTTTAAAAAAAATAAAAAAAATAAAAAAAAAAAAAAAATAACAATCTTCAGGACAGTGCATTGTCTCACCAGACATGGTGGCATTGGGGAAGACTGAAGTGTCGCTCAGGTTGTACTGCAGAGTCAAGTTAGAAACCTGATACTTGGTTTCATTGGTTGAGAAGTTCAGCCCAAGAGTGTAGCCAGATCCAAACACTGCCACCAGCCTGGCGGGGCCACCATCTTTGCCACATGTGCTCTTTGCTTTATCCACTGTGGTAGAGTCGGGAAGAGAAACCTGCACTATACTCTAAGGACGTGACAAGTGAGACGACAAATGAATAACCAGACACACAGAAATAAAGTGGTAGTAAGTGAGCAAACGTCTGTACGTACGGTGGTACGGGTAGTGTTGTATACAATGGAGAATGACGCTGACAGATTGGCTTTAATGCAGGTGCTGTTGTTCTCCTTCACCTCAAGAGTAACTGCATCAATGCAACCTGGATATGAAAGACGATAAGGAAAACCATTTAAGTAATAAACTGGTTAAATTAACATTTAGCCATTTAAAAATGCATCTTTAGGCAGAAAAAAAAGAAAGTGGCAACAGGTCTCATTGAGTGATAAATCCAAGTCTGAAAGGTTTGTTCAAATGTTTAATGTACCTTCTGAGACTTTCAGGAGTCTTACAGTCAGTGTCTACATATTTGCAGGCTTCAATAAGATCGCAGCACCCTATTTTAAAGAAATGAGGCGTGGCTCTAGACATTTGCATAGTAAACAGATTACATGCTGAATTGTCATTAACACACAAAACCCACAGTCAAACTGTAAGCACTGATATACTCATTAGCTCAGAATATGATCCAGATATAATCCAGTTTAGAGTCTGACCCCTAGCTTTGCTATGACACCAAAATAAATAGACGTATTTAAAACCCACACTTACACCAAGTGAATATTCTTTATCTCAGTCTTTAATTGGACCTGGTTAGATAAAGGTTAATTGACAGTGATAATCTTACAGCGCAGACTCTGTTACAAGACAGCATGTCCTAAATTTAACAGAAAAAAAAAGGAAAAAAGTTAACAGAAACCACCACTAGAGGTCAGCAGACTGCTAAAACCAAGCGTCTATGACCACAAACACAGAGGCGTTTTAAGAGACAGCACTCAGTGAATACTGTGCAGAAGTAGGCATCTAGAGGAAATGTAGCTTTTAGAAATTGTCTTTTGGGGCAAAGACAAGCTGTAAGCAGATATTACTTTAATTTTTTTCTTCATGCGGAAGAGACGATCGAATGCAAACCTCTACTTTAAAGGTTTTCCTGACCAAGGTCCGCTTAACAATAGCCCTAAAGGCTGGCAATAAACTTAAATAACTAGCACAAACTAAATCATGTAAACCGTAAATCCATTGTAGAGTAATCAATAGAAAAGCAACTGGTCTACATCTCTTCCCTTCGGAGCAGCACTTTGATAAGCAGATTTTATGACAGCAGTATAACGATCAGAGCGTACCTGTGGGTTTAACAGCCTGTTGAAATTTCAAAACATCAGTGGGTCACGATAAAAAAGGGAAGACAGACAACATTTATATGAACTGTGTCACTTGTTAGACATGTTGACTTTAGTGACTGGTGCGTTGCTATGAAATGTTGGACTAAATTATCTCCTTTGTCTTGATAACAGATGGTCCCATGTAACCTTTGCTAAAGTAATGAAGCAAGCACCATCTGTAGGTTTTCAGTCATCCAGGTCTATGTAGTTTTCTGTGTTTGGGTTGAAGGCAAGAGTAAACACCTAGAACTCATCAGCTTTTATAATTGATGCTTTTAGATTAGAGGTGAATCTCTTCAGAACCTAAAAAAGGACTCCAGCTGTCTTCAACATAGCATTAAGAGAATCCAAACAACATTATGCCTGTCAGACATACCCAGGTCACTTATTTAGCAACCTTCCCAAACAAAATCTGACTCATGCACTTGTTAAAATTAACTTAATGCAACTACTGAAATTAACACTTCAACTAAATGCCCAAATAGTGGCCAAAATATGTTTCAGATGGCTGTAGAGACATTATTTTTTAAAACAACATTAACTCAGACAAAACCCATCTGACCTAATGTTGCCAATCCAGTTATAAAGAAAACTCAGCCAAATTTCACGCTAGCAAAACACACGTGAGCTATTAATACCTTCATCCTCTGGAACTTTCTAACCTACCGCTACATTTTCACTGTGTGTCGGACGGTGGCTGTAAATCTCTAACACATGGTTATCTACAGTGCATACTTGTATTCAACCCAACAAATCATATCCTTTAAAAATAAGGCAATGCCAGAGTTCTCCGCCTTGCGTCACACTTCCCGTAATGTCTACAGAGAAGCCGATGTGCTCTGGCTCGACTGTGACTGCTTTATATGTATTCAAAGAGGAACAGTTGGACTTTGTCAAGTTCCGTCTGGTGTTCTCAGAGGTAAAATATGTGGGAACAATAAAATGGGAAACGCTATCATGGGTTAGCAGAAAAGGGAGAAAAAGAAAAAAAGGGGATCGTGTCACACTGAAAAACGTTCTGTGCATTTCAGAAATATATTTGCTAGGGGCAAGTTTAACCAGTCATCCCACTGGAAATTTCATCATTCACTTATTAGTCCCCTGACTGTTCTTCATTTCTCTATTTGACCTGAGCATAAAGACCAGTGTGCTTCAGCCCTGTTGGTGGTGTCCATCAATCACACCCATTCCTTTCTTGCTGAAACTTAACCCCATGTCACCCTTTTGTTGACCCTGCAAACACACTGCAGACCATTTACACAACACTGCAACCCAGTCATGAGCTGCAGACACCGTATGCACAGACAGGATGGAGCATAAACAACAAGTATAAAACACTGACCCCGTTTTATACTGTAGATTCAAAACTGAACCCCCAGTGAGGTTTATTTTAAAGCAATGTCAGTAATCTAGTTTTATATTACAGAGCGAGGATAGCAACAGCTCGAGCTATAACCGTGCTGGCCTGTTTCCCTGTGTCAGCAGCAGCCAGGTGCCTGTGTGTGCAACACAAAGCAAGCATGGCAGTCATGTGAAGCTCTCAAATGACACAACAATGAGACTAATCTGCTCACTCACCAACATTAAAAAAAAGAAAAGAATATTACCAAATCTACAGACTTTTCGGGCAACTGTGGTTGACCCATTTTTTTAAAGAATAAATCAGAAAGCTGCAATCACACTGACTTATAGAGACATTCTGCCCTGTTTAACCTCTTGTTACAAAAGCCATTTTGTACTGAAAACTCTGTTTTCATAAAGTTTAATTTTTATGTTTCAGTCCTGCAGAGGTAGGACGAGAAGGAGGAGGGAAAACACAAAAACAACACACCACACCAACACTGACTTGCATGCATCAAGACTTGATACACACCAGTTAACTGACAATAGGAAAATCCCTCAGTATTTGTTAAATGAAAAAATGTGAATATTTTTGCCTCCTTAAGCATAAAAATTGTGCTCTTTTATGTATGTAGTCACACCCATAAAAGCCTGTTTTTTTGTTGTTTTTAAGCCTAGAAAAACCTTGGTATGTACTACTCCCTTTACATTAAGTCTGTAACCCAGATAAAAAGAGAAGTAGAAGGCCCCTGCTGCACAACTGAGCCAGAGGACAAGTATATCAGTCTGTAGCTTGATAAGCTGGCAAATAACACCCATAAAACATCATCCTCAGCCACCCAGCTGAAGGTGTAGTAACTAAATTTTACTGGTTTTGTTCAAATGTTCCACAGTCTTAAAGTTTTGTTTCTCTTTTTTAACCACTTGAGGTCAAAGAAACAGGAAAAGGCTGATGCTCCAGAAACTCAGTAATCCATACTACCAGCTTCTACAATAGCTTACAGCTTGCCATCGCCATCAGGATGCTGTCTTTCTAATGTTCAGCTTTTTAACACAGCAAGTGCGCATACAGTACCACAAAGCCCATGAAGAGAAACCGTTAAAAAAAAACGGCCCTATGTAAATGATTCTCTTTGAATTATTAATGATTTAATTCAGTTATAAGTTTGACATCCATGGAGAATTTAAATTTATGACCGTGTAACTTTAGAGCTGTAGTTTATGCCCACAAGAAGGAAACGGCAAGCACCAACGAGCTGAACTAGGCGGTCAAATATCCAAATATCCTCAGTATCATCGCACACAAGGGGTTTTTTTTAGCTGAAAGGGTTAAACGGCCCGGGCCGGTAACACACCGGCACCGATTGTTTTTGCACCTGACAACTGAACCAACCGCAGGTTCCTAGCGTTTGGTCCAACACTAGCTTCTCAAGAGGGGGGGAAAAACCCCCAACTTACCTAAAACCACAAACCAGACGACGAGTCCGGCCGTAGCGTGAGACACTTTCATTTTCAAGCGCAGTAAGAGGCACTTTTTTCGCCCTTGAGAAATGCACGAACAAGCCCGTGGAGAGAGGTGGTGCTGAGCCGCTGCGGATGCTGCTCCTGCTAGCGCAGGTGAGTGTACACAGCCACACTTGATTCCACAATTTTCCACGTTTACGTGTGTCTGCTGTGTGAAGGTGGGCAGTCGAGCTTTTTATTATCCCTAAAGTACGTCCAGTCGGTGCTAAAGGACCCGTAAACGGAGTCGTGCGTCCGTCACAGGCGTACAGTCTGATTGCGCCTCATCTCATCATGTGAACTAGTAGCCTTTAGAACCCGAGTCACGTGAGACCGCCCCTCCCGCTTCCTCTGTGAACTCAGCTCTGCCATCTCTGCTCCGCCAACGACTACATTAAAGGCTTCACATTTGCGCTGGTATCCAGGTGGCAACAGCGTTTCATTCTATATAACTACGTGACAAAATGTGATTGTACTAGCCCCACATTTACTGCCGTGTAGGATATATCAGCAGGGTATTAATAGACGCCTAATGAGAAAACTAGTGCGCAATAAAAATGACTTCTCACAGCAGTGTCATAGGCAGGGATCTTACAATGCTAGCTGGCTGGAGCAATAAAATGCTGGGATATATTGACTTCCGGGTTGCGCTTTTCTATTCACAATTAAAGAACACTTTAAAACCACTTATGGCATTTCAGATTTTAGTTATACTATGTGTGAGATCTACAGCACAGTGAACTCTGTATATTTTTTAAACAGGGGTGTAGCACGTGAAAGACTCCCCCACTCTAAGCCGTGCACTCTGCTAAGTGCATGTGTTGTGTGGGCAGTCAGCTGACAACTTCAATTCACGAAGGCATGCAAAACCCTCTAAGGAACTCAGAGGACCCTGCTACATTTTACTATACAGTTCAGCCATCCCTTTTAACAAGGGACCCACCTTTTTCTTTTTTTCTTTTTTTGCCTTAAATGAGACTAGTGTCAGTCAGTCAGCCAGCCATTAACGCCTATATTTCTATGAAAAAGCAATATCAAGGGAATGGTTAAAGGGCATCGTTTTTAGCACAGCCTACAAATCCTCATTAGTCTGCCCCAATGACCACCAAATCACTAATTTTCGCTTTCAAAATAATTAATTACACAATTACACACCTTTCAGCTATGTTGTATTTTGAAACTGTTTTTTTTTTTATATTTGTCTTTCTTCAAAGCACTTTAGATGGAACTCTGTTGACATTACTTTCCCCACAATATGTGCTACCTGTTTATTCTTTGCCTCTCTGAAAGAACTGTGACAGTGGGCTCTGTCTCTGTGCTGAGGGTTTATGTCAAGGGTCCCCAATCCCAGTCCTTGAGGGCCGGTGTCCTGCAGGTTTTAGATGTGTCCTTGATCCATCACAGCTGATTTAAATGGATAAATTACCTCCTCAACATGACTTGAAGTTCTCCAGAGGCCCAGTAATGAACTAATTATGTGATTCAGGTGTGGTGACCCAGGGTGAGAGGACTGGGATTGGGGACCCCTGGTTTATGTCATCCTCTCAGTTTCATGTCTCTGCCTCTCCCCTAGCTTTTGGTTTGGTGTAGATATCAGTTTAAAATCTTGTTTTTATGGCCTTACAAGGTGAGGCCCCAACTTATATTGCTGATCTAATCCCCGTTCTCCCAACTGGATCCTTCGGTCCGCAGATAGAGGTCTTCTGATGATTCCACATACCCATCTGAAAACCGAGGAAGGCTGTGCATTCTAAACCTTAGCGCCAACACTGTAGAACAGTTTACCCCTCTCTTTCCACCCTTGACCCAACAGTATCCTTAAAAAAAGAAGCTGAAAACCCACTTGTTTACTTGATTTAACTGTGTTCATTTTGACCTTGTTTTTAAATACTTCTGTAAAGCATTTTGTGGGTGTTTCTTTGCCTTAAAAATTACTGTCTTGAACGATGTGGAAATTTGACTTGTAGCGTAAAAGGAGTTTCCACTTTTGCTGAAGTTAAGATGCAGATTTCCCACAGAAGTCTATTTGACGCTTCAAGAGGAGTATCGATCCTATCTTGCTAGTATCAATTCAAGACCAACATCAGCGTTGGTAGCTTTAATTTTGATATTTGGATCGATCCGCCCACCCCTACACATCAGGACATGCACACATCACCAAGTGAATAATTAAATACCCATTTATTCAGCTTCACTTTCCGCACTCCTACACAGAATACAATCTGGTCTACGAAAACATCAGCACACGACAGTGAACATTTGGACATTTTGGTCAAAACAAATAACAAAGATGCCAAATGTAATACCCGAGCAGCTTGCCTGCATATGTTTTAGCATCTGTGCTCTTTACTCATCTCATCCTCAACAGCTGTATCAAGTAACCAGCCAGTCAAACTTTTACTCAGCAGTTTATGCAGCCGTTCTTAAGGAAAACATCTAAAACAACCAAAAAGGAGAACTCTTAAAACTCAAGACAAACCACCTATAGTAGAAAATAAGTGATATTAGAATGACATGGAGAAAAATAATCCAATCTGAGGGAAAAACAAAACAATAACAGAGGAAAGTGCTAGTTATTTTCTGTTGTGTGTTGCATTAGCAGATTTGCAAGTCACATAAATCAACCATCAACAACAACCTGGGCCACTCCTCCAGCTCAATCTTAGAGTCCCACTAAGGATATTGCAGAATGGGAGCAGCACAGCCAAGTGTCTCTCGTCTCTCTGGAGCTCTGGGTCATCTGGACCTTGTCCAGGATAGTGGACGGAGGGAAAGATGGGCACCAGAGGAGAGTCGGGTGGCTGAGGGGCTGTAGTCCTGTGCTACGGGGCCAGCTGCACGCTTGCTGTGAAAAAAAGCATGGCGGTGACAGTTGTACCCCTTCAGGCAACATAGTGGTACTGGTTAGGAGTCTCCTTGTCACGTTCCATGTAGTCTCTATCTATGAGCGACTCAATCCGCTTCTTCAGATCACCGGGCTGTGGAGAGTAAGGACAGTCAGATGAGCTTGAGTTGTGTGGGGAAATAAAAAAAATTATTACATTATTAATTAATTTGAAGAAAAGCATAAAAAGAGGCTTAATCTCGATCACCTTGACAGGGAACTTCAGCTGGTTGTAGAGCTCCGATACCAGCAAATTGTGACTGAGGGTCTTCCTCATCTTCATGATGCGCACTACCGCTGCATCGATCTGATACTGTCTGTCCTGAAACACGCGCTCTGTGGTGCTCACCTGCTCCTCTACCTGTAGGGAAAATAAACAAGAAAGCAATAAGTAAAAAAACACAAAGAAACAAAAAAAAAAAAAACATCCAGTGAACCAGCAAACCAACCAAAAAGATGTTATTTTTACCGTTTCCTTCATTTGGATCTGGTTGATCTTGATGCGGAACAGTTTATGTTTAAAATCATTGTTGAAGTTGAAACGGTCTCCGTCCTCCACATCTTTCCCTCGAGGGTTCTTGTTAAGGACGCGTGCCTTTCCGCAGGCCAGAGACTGCAGCGTACGCCTGAGCTCTCCCTCTTCTGTGAGGAATAAGAGAGCAGCCGTATGACACAGCAGGTTTCCCTCCGCAAACAGAACGGTTAAACTATATAAAGACACACGTTACCTATGCCAGTGGCAGCCCGAATCTCCTCCATGCTGAACTCCTCTCCCTCATTAAACATGAGCAGTACCAGCGTCTGGAACAGGGAGACCTGCAGTTCCTTCTTACCCTGCAGGATAAGGTAGTCATTTTAAATCCAGGTGCAGTCCAGATCTTTTCTTAAGCCAGTGCGTCCACCTTCTCCATGCTCCATTAACTCTTACCTCTTTAAACTCTGCCTTCAATACAGCATGGCCCAGTGTGGGCTGCCACTGCAGCTTCCTCCCACTGTGCTTACCCAGATAGAACAGCTTAAACACCTCCTGGAGTTTTACCATCTACCAGAACATAAAAATATCATTTTTTTTCAAAGTTTTCAATTTCTTTTGTTTCATGCACTAGTCAAGTGTATTGGTGTGCCAGCCCTAAATGCAGGGCTGCTTACCTCTGTGGGCAGGTGCACCTCCATGGGTGTGTACGAAGGCCAGTAGCCCATAGTGAGGATGTTTACAGTAAGTTCTATGTTGCTTGGCTCGCTTTGGTTCTGCATATACTGAGTTTAAAAACAGAACAATTGTTTCACAATGATGCATTAAAAAAAAAACATTTAGAGACACAAATAAAGTGGAGTGCATGTACAAAGCTCAACTGTAGCAACAATATCTATTTTGAAGAAAAAGTGACTGGACTTCTCACACTAGAAGCTTCTTCAAATATCTATTTTTGTTTCTATGCCTGAAGACTTCAGGTACCTGTTTGAACTGGATCATGATGTCTTTGGACAGCTCCATGTCTTTAAACATCCCCTCGAGTTTACTGGTAAACGCTGCCCCGCATTCTGCAGGAAGTCAAGACCATGAATATTAAAGCTAGCTACTTCTCACACCACCACATTACCACAGACACCCATGAGCGTCTATATTAGGATTAATTAGTTCTCATTAGAACTTCATTTAGAACTGCTGCTGCTATATTACAGTGACGTAAACATCTTCTCTGTGGTTAAAGCAGCACCAATCAAATTTCAAAATATACTACATGCACAGGATAAGGTCAACCAAAAGGCCAGTTTTCTCATCTAAATCCTCTAAAACATTAACATCTAACGAGGGAAGCATGCATGTTGATTAACGATAACTTGCTGACCGAGGTGTGAAACATTTCCCATCCGCCTTAAAAAACAGCTACTCCGCTGACTCAGCACACAAGAGCAATTGGACAATTGTTCGGGGTTTCCAGTATAACCAGGATATCTGGATCATAGATTACGGAAATCCAGTTCAAGATTTCCTGTTCTGTGGGACAGTCAATGTTTTTAAAATCTAATCAAAAGTTACATTACACAATCGCTGATTGTTTTATTTATTTTTCTTACTGCATTCAGCTAGAGCCTGCTGGAGTCTGACGAATAATATAATACAACTTGGACTACAAGTGGACTGTCATCTGTTTATAGAGCAGATAAGACATCAAACTAGAGACTCACCGTGTTTGAGCTTGGACAGCATGGACTTCTCAGCATCAACAGATGCACTCTTGCCAACCAGCAGGCGTTTGGCCAAGTCCTTCTTATAAAAAGCTTCAAACACATCTTTTCCTGGATGTACAAAACAAATTAAGAGGCGTGAGATAGAAACAAGTTTCCTATTCACTAGTTAGACTAACTGGGTGAAAAGCAAACAGTGACATATTCATTAAATATAACTAACCATGTATGAAGCGGAAGATTATCATTATCTTATCCAGTATTCTCTCCAGCTCCTCTTCCGTAGCCTCCTTGTTCCCAGCTCTTAACTTAGAATCCACATACTTAGCTGCATGAATAGCACAAAAGCGGTTATCACATGGTGGAACTGATGAAAACCGCAATAAAATGAGCTGTGTAAATTCATTTAAGCGAGACATACAAAGGTATGTTTTATACTTCTGAAAGACTTAAAAATCTGTATTACTGAAATAAATTGATCATTACATGGCCTGGCCTACCGATAAGCTCTGCAGGCTTGTTGGGCCTCTTGTTGATGAAAGTTTCAAAAGCTTCCTTCATGGCATTGATGAAGCTCTCATTGCGTGCAAAGCAGCTCTGTGCCACGTTGTCCATCTTGTCTTTGAAGTCCAGCAGGTCTTGTACCATGTCTTTGTCTTTCTCTGGAGTGCATACAATCTCTCCTCCGAAGGACTGAAACCACACAAAGTGTACATACACACGTCTTAGACACAAAAACACCAGGACACATTTATTTTGACAGTAATGGTTTGTGTTGATGTCTACAAATGTGTTAGATCTTGTGTGTACCTTGATGTAATCCCTCCAGAACTGCAGCAGTGTGGGAAGTCCTCCCTTCACTTTGCTGAAGAGCTGGTAGAGGAGGGCGAGCTCAGTCACACGATTCTCATCCAGCAGAGTGCTCAGACCTGTCACAAACATGCTACACATCAGTGCATTTTATATACTGAAAACTTTTAATTACATTCTTAAAAACAGGATACAGCTCTACGGGAAGGACAACTTAACTAAAAAAGAAAAAAACACTAAGAGAGTTGCCCAAAGTAAAAAACACAAATGAATACTCGTGTGAAGCAGTTTATCAGAAACCTAGCACTACGTGTGTTTGTGTGTGGTTGTTTGCAAAATCTTTCCCACAGACATACCCTTTTGCAGTACTGCAGTCATATGTTCTCCTAACAGCTGTTTCTCAACACAGCTAATGAGAGGTTTCCTGTGAAACAAAGAAAACCATATAAGAAAAACTAATTGTACACAAAGTTCTTTGCTTGCAAAGCAAAGTTGCTGTTCTTCAGAACACCTGTTACCAACCCCATACAAAACAAAAACTATATAATGAATAAATATTTAGCCAATTAATCCTTTAGGATCATCTCCTTGTGAATCAATTCACCACTTCCATCTTGACTGCGGTTTTTTTAAATGGCTCTGTGGGAATCCAGTTCGGTCCATATGCAGATGCACATTTAGGATGCAGACTGGATCCCCTCCCCCACAGCGTCAAAACCGATCCTCCAGCTTAAAATGCAATTTGAAGAGTAGAATGAAGTCAAAGGGAAACTAATTTAGCTGGTGGTCAGTGGGGGTGTGTTCGTAGTTAAATTTTTTGAATTTTAATTCAAGTTACGTGCACCAAATATAATCAGCAAGTCCTGCACAACCCTGTGGACACTGAAAAAACAAGCAGCACGCACCTCATAGTGGCTTGCCGACCGTGGACTGTTTTACTGAAACATGCTCTTTGATGTCTGTGTTGTAGTCAGAAACAGTTCTTATCCACAGTGACATAAAAGCTGAATTACTTTGCAGTTTGTGCAAGTTAGAGCTGCACAGTGACACCGCAGATGCATAGCTGCACATGGTCAGAAGGGAATTTCCAGGGTGAGATTCAGATGATCATAAATGAGTAAACCAACCAAAACATGTAATTTTTTTTTATTTAAATAGACTCAAAAGAAGAACTTTCTGATTGCATGTGTAGTTGTGGAAAAACAGATGAAAACAAACACTACAAAAAAAGCAAAATTACATTTAGCCGCATAAACTTGCAGATAGTAGTGTCAACGTTTGTGTTTGCAATCTTCTATAACAATGCTTGTTGACACTTTAAGGAACCACTTGCCCTCTGACTCAAAAGTAAACCCCAATTTAGCAGTTTCTATATCACTATATGGTAATTAAGGGTTTGTTGCATGAGAGCTGTTTTAAATGGTGAGTAGACAATTTTACCTTCCTTAAGCTCCAGCCACCCTTGAAAAGGATAAGCTGGTATAGCAGATGTGTGGATGTCTCAGTGATATGCCATAATATAATAAAAATCTAAATAAATAAATAAAACACATTACTGAGTGCTCTGATCGAGGTAGCTCACGATTCGATCATTTTCCTCCTCCAACCGACGAGCCACGTGGTGCAAGTACTCTGGTACCTGAACACACACAAACACACACACACTCAGTACCACTGATGACAATCACATGACACATACACCCCCTGATGGTCTCACTCACGTCTCTCTCCTGCATCAGACGCTGTCCCTCTGCTGCATACAGACGATTGGTCTCAGTCAAAAATCTCTCCTCAAAGGAGTCTTTGTAAACCTAACAAGAGTTGAAAGTCATGATGGACAAATACTAGCGTGCACGATACGCGCCCATGTGACGAAGAGGCGATTGTGTACCTGCAGGTCTGAGAGCATGCCAAGAAGACTCCTAAGCAGACTCCGGTCCACGGTCTCTCCGTTCCGCTCCAGTTCAATCTGCTCTAAAATGCCCTCCACTGTTCGCTTCTGAACAGCACTGTCGCTCACGATGTGGGTGCGAAACAGCTCCAAACCGGTGTCCCTGCAGCGAATACATAACATCAGCTTTCTGGGAACATCTTTACAGACACAGTGACTTGAATGAACTAAATTTTTACCAGATGGAAGGGAGTAGAGAGTTCTGAAGCACATAGGTACGATCCAGGAAGAGAAAGATGCTCCGGATCATTATCTGTGGAGAATCATTAGATTAACATTCCTACAGTCCACCAAGGTTTAAGCAAATGCATATCAAACATCAGACTCACAGTTTGCCTACAGTGGTCCTGCCAGCAGCGATTCATTCGCTTCAGGAAGGAAAGGCTGTCCAAAGACTCTGTGAGCTCCAACTTAAAGAAAATCTTTTACTGAGGCATGTCATGAAACCCCAGCTCTGAAATATATTACAGTACCCCTAATGAGATATATTGAGAAAGCATGTTTAACGCCTTGATCTATCTTCCTCTTAATACTTAAAAGAACAAACTTAGAAAGCTGCCTAACCAGCGTTATTAAATGTGATTATTAAATTCAGTCAACTTTGTGAATGCAAAGACCTACAGTGTAGGTGCCAAACTACACATTTATACATTTAGCATTGCCTGACGTCTGCCAGCAGACCCCAGATCTCATTGAAAGAGTAAATTTACCAATAAATTCCGAGCAAAATCCACCTCAAGGTCAAAACTGCAGATTTATAACCAAAGTGGAGCAGTGCTTTATCGTGTCTGTGTGCAGCCTCTCTAGCAGATTTCAAACAAATTACGACTCACTATATAAGCAATACCCAATTCTTATCTGCATGTAGATAAACAACATTTGGAAACTATCCATCCATCCATCCGCTTCCGCTTATCCTTTTCAGGGTCGCGGGGGGGTGCTGGAGCCTATCCCAGCTGTCATAGGGCGATATGACAGCTGACAGCAGATATTAGGCAAATCCTACCTGCTCCAATATTTCAGCACGTTTAGCACATAGTTTGCCTGACACGGATGTTCACATAAAAAAGGATATTCTCTAAACTGGTGGATCTGGGCCTGCACGTGATCTTCACAGACTTGCCGAAGCTGCTTGTACAGAGTCGGCGAGACCTTATACGAGCACAGGTTCTCCACCGCCTTCAATTGCAGCAGAAACAAAGAAAACACAGGAGACATGCGGTTTTATATGACCAGACAGGTAATTTGGGGAATAATAGCATTGACTTTAAGTCTATTAGTGAAACACAAACATGGACTTATGTGAAAATGTGATGAAAACTTTTGAGATGAATAACAGTTTAAAAGCAAACAAAAACATCAGCAGACGTTCTGTATGTGATGCAACATGCACAAAACAAATGACAAGTCTTCACAAGTTTATTTTAATCCTCGGCTGTTCTTCAACCTCAGACGCATTTAATCTTTTGTGGCTTTATGGTGTTAAAAATGCCAAGACTGCAAAGCATTTGAGCTTGACATGCTCAGCTGTTCTGTACCAACATGTTTTTAAGGCCTGCCAGTGTAACACATTACTCAGCGTGTGAAGAAAATACATCTAACTGTAGTTTGGCTATTAAAAAGACAAACTGCAAACCTGATAGAGCTCCTCCAGGTTATACTTGATGGAGGTGCTGTTCTGGATTGCACCCACCGCATCTCGCAGCTTCAGCCATGTGTCCTCAGTGTAGTTCTCTGCTAGTTTTGGCCTATCTGTTTACAAAAAGACAACAAGCCTCATTTATAGGACTAAAATATGACTATACAGGGATATGGGCAGATTATATTTTACCATGTTCACTAGAAATGTTGCAAAAGTGGAAATGATAAAACTTGGTGGCTAAATGATCAATGACAATTTCAAAGTTTTCTGTCATATGTTGAAGGTAAGGAAAGGAAGTTTTGATACAACTCCACAATAGCTTTACTGTGCTTATGAAGCCATCAAGACTGGGATGACCGACAATAACCTGCAGAGGGAGTACCTCCACACACTTTGGACTCTCAGCTTTGTTGGCAAATAAACATTTATCCTGCTGGAAACTGAACAAAGCAATTTTACTGATCTTTCTGAGTCAATCATTTATTGACATTTATTTATTTGTTGATCTTATTTAAGTTTTTTTTTTTTTTTTTTATCCTTTATTGTT
>VUQR01024070.1:28261-48078 GCA_015108515.1 Hemichromis elongatus
GGGTGGGGGGGGGGGGGGGGGGGGGGGGGGGGGGATTCAGAAAAATAGGAAGTGTAAATATTGCTTTCTGTCGCGTTTGAGGTTAAATAAACCCCAACTTTTCCTGCAACGTGGCAAAGGCATCATCAGAAAATGTCGCTCTAGTATAAAGGTTCCTGGGCTCTGACATGAAAATGCATTTCAACACTTGACTAAATGTGAAAGCGTTTTAGTGAACCAGCTCACATGAGACATGTTAGCATCGGTGGTTAGCTCTTTCTCCCCAACTTCCCCTTCTAGTCCTGAGCTGTCAGGGTTAGGTTGCCTTTAAAGGGTGTGCACGTCCTTAATTTGGAGCTTAAGTATAAGTACTTATATAAATGGTTGGATGAATGCTTTTGTGAGTTCTTGAAGCCTGAAGTCTTTAAATGTTTTCACATCAGCGAACTGCTGCACATGCACACTACTGAACACTTGCAGCTGCTCAGTGAAACCACAGTCTGACCTGTGGGTTGCAAACATGCTTCACTGTTGTAGTTTGGGAATAAAATCCTTTCTTATGGATACATCAGAATTTGTTATGAATGTGGGCCCCACGATGTCCCCTTTCTCATTTTCTAGCTATCGTTACATTCTAGAAAATTGCTTACCCTATAGTAATGAATCACAGTGCAGTTTGGAATCATTGTACATGGTTATTTTGGACAACTCTTCATGGATTTTATTTTTAGGTTTCCATCTACAGATGTGCATCTTTAAAAGCTTATTTAATTTGAACTGTTTTCATGTTTGCAGAAGGAGAAGTTCCACACACATCTGGCTGTGTTGTACCTGGAGAGGGTGTTTTCTTTGATGTCACGGTCTCCAAAAGATGAGGTACAGCTGACCAAAGCTAGAGAAAGGCTTCAAGCCCTGCTCAGGGAGTCCGACCTATACCGTGTACAGTTTCTTTTAGGTGAGAAAAATATCTGTTTGTTAGTCTTTATCAGGCATTTCTGTTTTCCTGTAGCATTTGAACGAGACCTTATCGATGCACTCTAACGAGGTCTAGCTTTTCATTTAATTGTGCGTGTGGAGATCATTTTCGAGATTTTCATAATGTTTTGTGTTCTTGTGCTCTGTCCAGCTAAAATGGAAAACCGTGAAGAACTGCTGCTAGAGCGTGCAACACTACATGGAAAACTAGAGGAGCATGACAAAGCGCTGCACATTCTGGTGCACCAGCTCAGAGACTTCCCGTCCGCCGAGGCCTTCTGCTTATGGGCCTCTTCAAGTAGAGATTCCGTGTACCGACAGCAGCTCTTTCACCTGCTGCTGGGGGTGTATTTGGATGGGAGGCCTACTGGGCAATCGGGAGACAGCGGAGAGCTGGAGATGGCGGCGGTGGACCTCCTAAATCGGCATGGGGAGGTGTTTGACGCGGTCCGTGTCCTTCGAATGCTGCCCGAGGGCTGGTCGCTGCAGTTGCTGCGTCCCTTTCTGGGTCGAGCCATCAGGGCCAGCATGCACGCCTGCCGCACGTCCAGGATCGCTTTAGGGCTTG
This sequence comes from Hemichromis elongatus, assembly GCA_015108515.1. NCBI lineage: Eukaryota > Metazoa > Chordata > Actinopteri > Cichliformes > Cichlidae > Hemichromis > Hemichromis elongatus. The sequence continues at coordinate 29,784 of VUQR01024070.1, forward strand.
CACACTCTGAAAACCTTCAACTGCTGCATGATAGGGTGAGAAGTGCATGATAGTATTAAGCCATATAAGTATATAAATAACTTCTTACCCTTAAAGAACTGGTTTCATGATCAAATAAATGGATAAACAGGCATGAAAACAATCACAAAATTTTTTTTAACTCATTTCCCTGTGTTTTTTTTTTTCTCTTCCAGATGAAAGAGTGTAAGAAACCCATCTTTGTGTCTGAAAAGAAGGGATGCCACCTGTGCCACAACACCTTCAGCGAGCCCAGCGTGGTGTGTCTGCCTGGTGGAGTGCCTGTCCACACCCACTGTGTCGCCCAGAGAGTAAGAGACTCTCCCACAAAGAGACAGTTGACTAATAGCAGTAAACACACGTGAGATTTGACCCTTTTTATGAAACCTCGGGGTTTGCGATGAGAGGCACCAAACTACAGCAGGATGCGCTGAGATTTTCAATGGTTGAGGACTGTGGGGACTACAAAAGCACAGAACCCCAGTTCCCCTAGTGGGCTCTGCAGCTGTGGAGTTAACAAGACACACAAAGAAGGCTGGGCGACTGTGTGGAGGACTCGAGCACTGCAGTTGTACTGCACTTTCAGACTTACAGTTTGATTTCTGTTCCATTCTGTGGCCGTCCTGTCTTTGTTTTTGTTTGTTTTTTCTTTCTTTTTTTAAAATCCTAAATTCAAGAAACTGCTTGAACTACAGAGCATAATATTTGAATCTTGTTGCATATATTTCTGAAGCATGAACAGTCCTACAGTTTTGGGTCTAATCAGCTCCATATGGGTATTGTATTAATACTGTTCTAACCTGTCTTAACTCACACATTGCAGTGTTGGGTTGTAATGTGAATACTACAAAGGCTCATCAGTACTGATGGAAACAGTCTTTTTGTATGTCTTTGATTCTTTGTTCTGGTTTCACAGCTGCTTTCTCTCCACCCACAGTGATGTTGTATTAGTTGGTAACTGACAAGCAACAATTTGATCCAAAGTCACTAAATGATTGTCATATCAAGGGTAAAGCAAATAATTGTGTGGAGCAGCAACAACGTAAAATACCACAATAACAGTGCTTCACTTATGAATACATGTAACTGGACATTTATTAGACTATACACATCACATTGAGCTTCTAAAAGTTGCTCAAATGAGATGAATCCTAATGATGTGACAGTTAACATTACAACTTTAAGGAAATGAAGCTGCATACATTTTGTCTGGTTTCAAGGAACAAATAAATAAAATTTCCATCGCCCCCAGCATGCATGCATACATTTTGTTTGTTTGAACAGGCCACTCATACTATTAGATATCCTAATGTACGCAATAATGAGCAAAACATTTAAGATGAAGTATAGGCTATTGGTTTAAAATGTGTATACAAGATCAATCATGTAGAGAAACAGGCCACAAATTCCAGCCCTCTGCTTATTTCTATGATACAAAGAACCTGTAAAATTCACAGCTTTCTCAGTTTTGAGTTGGTATTTATTGCAACAACTGTTAAAGGAAACTGCTCGGAATGAAAGTGATAAAGATTTTGAGCATCAGTAGTGTTTGATGACATTAAAAGTGAAACACTGAGAAGGCGTTAGGCTGAGGGAAAAAAAATGAACCTTACCCAAAATAAACAGATGGGTAACAACTTGAAAGTGGGTGAAAGACCCTGCATGAAGTCAACAGTGTCCGCTCTTCACATACCTGTGATATTTTAACAGGAAATATAGCCTAATTAGTAATATCATAGTCTTTGGTCTATGAGAATGAGGTGGACATGCAAAGTATTTGAAAATATAACAAGAAAAGAATATCACACTTATGCTTGGAGCCCGTGTTTGCAAGTTGTCCAACTATTTGAATTTTTTTAAGATCAGATACCCCACACTTTAAAAAGCTCATTACTTCACTGAGGTTTTGTTGTGTACTCATTTGAATCCTTTCAGAATTTCAGAGAAAGTGTGTGTGTGTGTGTTTATAAAGATGTTTTCAACTGAAATTAAATTAGGTTTGAATCTCCAGAAATTAATTGTTCCAAACAGATAAAATAAATTAAAATTTTCAATTTCAGAAAGAATCTGGGAAGAATGTGGTGCGATAACTGTAATTTGTCTCTATTAATATGCAGGGCTAAATTACTTTTGGCAGCCTTTTCATATTTCAGAGCTTCATCTCCCTGTGGTTGTTTCTAAAGACACCAGAAGATGGCAGTAATGTGTCTGAAACCAGAACGCCTGTTCAATGCTTTTGGCACGTGCTCCAGTTTCGAGTTGCATTAAATTTAGCCCGGTTGTTTTTGCATAAACGGGTTCCCAGGCAAACAAAGAGCACCACTCATGTCTTTATGTTGGGAAATTAAAAGAACCACACATTCGTGGAAATCGCTTTAGCCATGGCTCCACTTACTGCTCTGGATGTGCGGTGTGTGGTAGCTCTGGAATAAAGTAACTGTGTTTTAAATGTGTTTAATCTCACTTTCAAATTACACAACCTCAGTCTGACAGTCACTGTAACTGCATAATTCAAAGATTTTTGGGAAAACAAAAACTTGTACTTATGCTGTATCAGACTCACTGCCACAGTGTGCAGGCTGAGCGAGGAAGAATGAATTTTACCTGCATTCCTAACGAAACGACCAACTAACTAATGCATGATGCTGCACTGTGTTTGTTCCCCTAAAAGCATCTTTCTCTTCTAAACTTTTCACATTTGACAAGAAGCGTTTAATCATTGGGCGCTGTCACACCTCAGATCATACCGTATGTCGTTGCTTAACACATGTTCAGCACTTCCTCCAGAGCTATGGCTTTAACCTTTAAATCGTTTTGCCTTTCTCAAAAATGGGAAGAAATGGTGGCCAGCTGTTTTCTTCACAGATTTGTCAACACAGGATGCCACTTTGCCCTTCACTGTTTTCCGTGTGTTCTCTGTATGTCAGTGCAGGCCTCATAAATGTGTCCCTCACATGGACATAACTCATAGCAGGTGCATGTCATGTTTGTGAAGAAAAGAATCAGGCATGTTCCTAAATATCTTTAAAAGGTGAGGCTTTACTAGGAAATCTAAAATAGAGGAATAAAGGAAAGCCCCCCCCAAAAAACATGACTGTGTCAGTGTGCTGCCCACTGAATATACTCAATTTAAATAGTTGTTCATCTATATGTTTTTTGGGGAAACTTTCATGAATTCAAAGTTGTCCAGTCTACTAAAACCTGTGTCTGTGGATCCTGTGGTGGTGTTGATGTTAGCTGCCTGTTTCTATATGTAAAGATCTTTGTGCATTCATGGACTATTTTTCAAACTTGGAAGCCTGAGCTTTGTGGATACATCGGGTTTCACTCCACAGCTTCTTCTGTCTGATGAATTTAGTTGTAGCTCGCTTAAAACTCCTCGATGATAAAAGTATTCAGCAGAGCTGTGTGAAAGCATCCTGTCGTATTTTACATAAATATATATTTATACCTCTGTATATACTGCATTTTTATCCCTTTGTTGCTTTCTCCATCAATGCCAGTGTGCATTGAAAAGGGACCAACCTGGTTTAATAAACATGAAACTGCATCAGCTCACAAGTAATTCCAGCATGCATTTTAGCATGATTAGCAGGATTACTCCCCCCTCACTTCTTGGGAGGTTTTTCTGTGGATTAAAAAATAATAAAAATGATTTTTTTTTTAAGTAGCTGTTTTGTTGGATGTCAGTTAACCTCCTGAGTGTGAATCAAAGTTACAGCATAGATTTTAGCAGCAAAAACACATTGTCTTACACTAACCGGTAACTGGTAGCAGGCTTATAGTGGTGTTGATGCGGTCAGACTGACTCCATACCTGTCTCTGCGAGGACAACCCCCCCCCCCACCACCACCACCACCACCACCACCTCCAAAAAAACATGAAAAAATATGATTAAAATATGATTAAAAAATAAAAACAAAAAATGTTGTAAATGGAACCAATAACAATGTCTTCATGTCAATCCTGACAGTTCTGCAGATGAGAACTAAGAAGCTGATTATAACAAAGATGCAGGGATTTGGAGAGCATTTATGATTAAAACTGATAACCTTTCTCATGTCCTCTTTTTTTCTTTTGTAGTTTTGTCAAAGAAATGGTAACAAATATTTCAAACCTTCAAGATGAAACAGGCAGACTCGTCTCTGCGTGAAGAGACGGCAATGCAGTTGGAAGCCTGTTGTGACTGCGGTTTTGATGATCCTGATCACCGACTGTTTTCACTCAGATCAATAAACAGCTGAGTCTGAAAGCTTAACTGCAGCGTATGGCAGAGGAGAGATTCACTGTGCAGAGCAACACAAAGCAATTGGAACTGGAAAACAACCAACCAAAGCAAAACCGTGTTTCCGTCTTGTTCTCCAGCAAACCTGTCCTACCTCTGGAGATCCTGATGCACTGACCTGCTCGTGTTGCCTTACTGGCTGGGTGGAGCATTCTTCATGTTGCTTCTTTCTGTGCTCACAATTAATGAAGTGGCAAAAGTTATAAGGAGTGCCCAGCCAAGGTCAGACATTAAATTTATTTTGATTTTGGAGATATTAGGCAAAGTTTTAAATTTCTCTTCTTCTACATTTTATCAGAATTTAGAAGAAGGGAATTAAAGGTCATCCATGCTTGTATGTCTTTAAGACATGGCTGTAATTTAACTAATTGATTTAATTAATCTGGCTTAATAGATAAATAAAGCTGGGTATCATCGGCATAGCATTGTAAGTGTATGCAGTGTCTGTATTAATATGACCTTATCAGTGACTAGTCTTTACTGTGCAGGGCATGGTGTAGGAGGTACACACTTATGGGCCAGAGCCAACAGAGCCACCATTGGATATCTGTTGAGCCGAATAATGCTATCGCCACTGGGATAGTGACATGCCAGGACAGAACTGTGTTCCCAGTTTGAAGCAGAGGATTAGTTAAAATCCTGTGCTAAGATTGTTTGAACATGACACTACCTGTGCACAACCAATATTTTATCCTGACTAAGAGAGGGTAACAGTCTATATTTACTTCCTAGTATGCTGGCCTTCTCTCTTAAATATAGTGTGTCCTCTTGTGTAACCCCAACCCACTGAAAGTCCACCACTACATCATCATTACACCCAGGAATTTTCTCTCTGGTCTTGCTCTTGTCCTCCTGCCTGGGAGTCTCATCTTCAACAAGCTTTGTCCCATATATCCACTAACCCTGCTCTCCACACGTCCAAACAATCTGAACTGTCTGTCTGATATTCTCATTTCTTATCCTATCCTGTTCTGGTCACTCCCAACAAAAAGCATCTTCAACTCTGCCACCTCCAGCTCAGACATGTTTCTTTTTCCTTGTACTACTATCATAGCAGGTCTCACTACCATCTGGCAAACCTTTACTTTCACTCTTACTCTTTTCTTTCTGTCACAAATCACCTGTGACACTCGTCTCCACCTCCTCCCCCTGTCCCCACCTCTCTTGTGCTCTATCTGCACTATCTTTGGATGGTTGACCGCAGGTATTTAATCCTCACTCCACTCCTTGCAGCTTCCCTATTAAAACCTGCCTCACTCATTCACACATACATTCTGCCTTCTTTCTACTGAGTTTTACGGCTCTTCTGTCCAGCACCTCCTCTCCAGTTTTCAGGTGGTATATAAATGAAGTTTAATACTATTATTATTATTATTATTATTATTGGTACATAAAATGTTTTAATTTTTTAAAAGCGATATTTAAACGACACAGCATAAATGTCACCCTTTGGATTCAATTTCATATTATTGTTTAAAAATTTCATCACTTTTTATTAAAAAAAACCCCTACAGCTGTGTATGTAAACGTCTTAGGTTGAAACAGCCCCCCCTGCCGACCGTTCACGGTAACAGCGAGACGGCTGTAATAAGCCCACTGGCTGCTCCGCACAACAACACAAACGCCATCTTTAGCTGATAAGCAAAGTAGCGAAGCTGAGAGTTGAGAAGCGAAACTAGGTCAGGCGCTCGGAAAGCCAGCACACTTTTGAAAACCTCATTTCACCAGCTTCCCGGCAGTTTTCGCTAACCTCCCGACACACCGTGCTGTCGTATGGTCCAATGTGTTTGATCGGTCGGCCAGCTCGGACGCAGTTTTCTTGTGTCGGTCCCGGTTGACGTTGAGTGATCGTCTCTAAATAAACAGCCCCACGGAGGAAGTGAGAACCAGGTGAGGATAAACAACTGCCCCAGACCTGTGTCTAATGGAGCTCTTTTTAGTCACTGGTTTATGTTAAGTGGGTTGACTTTGCTAAGTAGTTGCCAATATGTACAGTTGGGTTGAGCTAAGCTAACTCCTGAAGGGTGTGTTGTTGCTTTAAACCGCGGTGGCATTAAACGGCGTCCACTGCGTGGCATTTATGCGTGGGAAAAGGCGCTTTAACTAAAAGACAACATCAGCGAGGAAAAGCTAACTTTGAGCCAGCCTGACCACACGGTGCTGGTGGTTGTACCAAAGGGAGGCGTGTCCTCCATTTGTATTGTTTTCATTTTCGGGTGGGCAGAAGAAACGCCGAAGGAAACACGTAGGCTGTTCTTGCAGTTAATCACCAGCGTGTGTGTGACAAAACACGCGGACTATCCCAGTACACGCAGCACACAGGACCGACTTCCAGTATAGACGGAAATAAACATGCTGCTTTCTAACTTGGTGCCCGCGTACCTGTGAGAATCGACCGATACTGGTGAAACGGGAAAGCCGATAGAGGCAGTAAGCTGTTTCCATTCGTTAGTCAACAAGATAACTAGCATCCATAAAGCCACAAGTTAAAACAACAGACAGAGTGCATATATATATAGGTCATTGGACAGCAGAGAAAATTTTGTGTTTTTCTTTGAGGTTTTTTTTATTCTTTTAGATTTAGTTTTGGTTTTCAGACTGAGTTTGCTTTTTCAGTGTCCTTTTTATTCTTTAAACATGTTCAGCATTAGCTTTCATTAGTTTAGCTGTTAGCTTTATTTTGGAATTAAATGTTATGTGTTTTGACAAAATGACAGCTAAAGATACTTCCTTCATATATTCCTTGATAGAAAAATGAAATATGATTTTTGTTGTCATGGTTTGTTTTTTTTAAAGTGTAGTTTTTTATTTTTGCACCTGCAGCAGTACGCAAAAGGTAAAAATCGTCTGGGTAACTTCATGATTAACCCTATATCACCATGGTACCTTGTGCTGTAGACCTAAGGTGCCAGGTTAGAGTTCAACAGGTATGAAATCATTGCCTATTGACCATTCCTGGAAGATCCCGCAGACCTTTCTGGGGAGAGCATGAGGATCTATTTATTAAACAGCACTGGGTGTGAAGCCGAGAGGATAACAGCTAAAGCTGTTGAGAACAGGTTATGTGCAGAGTTTGCTTTTACTGCGTTTGTTGTGTTTTTTGGATCATTGACAAACTAAAAAGAAAAAAAAATGCAGCTGTTGCCAATCGGGTGCTTTTCAGATGGTATTACATGGTAGATCAAATTCTGACAGCATGTATTTCCTTCATTTTTGTGCCGATTCTCCTCACCAGTGGCTGAAATGCAGCCCCAAAGCATAACAGAGCGTCCACAGTGTTTTACAGAGATTTACAGACCAGTTCTTGTATAATATGGCACACCTTCCTTAACAATGGCTTCTTGTCTGCCAGCCTTCCAGTGAGACCATTTCTGATGAAGTTTCAGTGAACATTATGTTGATCAACTTTTTTCTCTTTCATCATGTTCATATGCTGTTCATCTGCTGTAGGTATTTTTTAGGCCCGCCACTACTTCTTTTGTCCAGTTTCCTTTTTGAGGATACTCTACACACCACACTGAGATATGACAAGTTGTTGGCTAATAGTACTTTGAAAGTGACCTTGTTGGTGCAAAAACACAATTTTTATGGCTGTCAGATTATGCTATCTTTAGCATTTTTCACAGATTGAGCTAAATACATTGGAAACAAGTTGTCTGTCTTACAGGCTAGTAGTATCAAATGCACAAGACACAATATAAACCTGGTTCTTTGCTAAGTCTGTTATGTGTTGAAACAACACTGTTGATTTAGGTGCCCTTTCATGCTTGAACGATTCCTAGGTCAGTTTTAAAAGTCTAAACTAACAAACAAGCGAAAAACATTCCTCTGAAAATGGTCAGCTAGAAGGAATAGCATAGAATAGCCCTTTATTGTCACTGTGCATGTGCAATTAAATTGTGGGCGCTCCACACCAACTGTGCAGGAATCAAATATAAATAGTAAACAGGAGAAATATATATAGTCAGAGGGATGTATACAAAACAGGAGAAGTTTATACAAAAATAAGAGAACAGCACATTAAATAACAATGGACTGAAAATGATGAATGAAAAAGCAGCCAATGTCCAGAGAAGAACTGCAAAAAGCCTTCTTAAAGCCCGGATAACTAGTATTCAAGAGCACTTTAGAAAAAATACAAGAAAGTCCCGCTCATTTGAAGTAAAATATAAAGAAACAAGGCGTTGCTCAAGAATTTTGCACAATGCTGTAGTTTTAGTTAACTTTAAAAACATTTGTGCTCATGTTTTCTAGATTGTCTTGTTTAATGAACTGTTTTGACTGGCTGAATTCAGTCACACACACCCAAGTTATTGACCTAATCATGGGGTCATGTAATCCTGCTTTCATCTACATTTAGGATGGAACCCCTGATAAAAGAGAAGCACTCCTGGTGGCCGTTGGTTTTCATTGATAGTCTATAGACACTGGTACTTTTGTCATTTGGTCATTTTTCAAATGGGTACATAAGCTTCACATCTTAATCACAACAGCCATAAATGTTGCTGTGAAATTATTCTTTTTTATTTATTTTTATTTATTTATTTATTTATGACCCAAAATAAGCAAATCTATATATCAATAACCAGATGACCCAATAAAAATATTTGTGGCTTTAGGGTCATGTGTCAGGCTTCCATATATGGGCTGCAAAAATAAAAAAAAACAACTGGGATAAAATGCACAACCCTTAACAGAAAAAATCAGCCCATCCGTCTGGATTTTAAACCCTCATCTGTTCACCCAGGATGAAACGAGGTCTCCAAGGGAACGAGCAGGAGGATGGAGGTGGAACCAGCGGTGGGTGTCGGAAGACTCTTAAACGGTCCCGCAAGCAGAGGAGGGAGAAAGATTTGGAGGACAAGGAAGCCCGCTGGGAGTGTCTGCCACAGGAGATCCTGCTCCACATCTTCCAGTACCTGCCTCTACTGGATAGGGCTTTTGCTTCCCAGGTACCTGTATAATAATGAAGCAGCATTTATAGCTGCACTTAGTCCACAATATGTAGCAGGGGGCAGTATTTAGAAGTTGTAAGAACTTAACTGATCTCAGCTGTTGGATAGCAGCAGCACTGTCACATTTCCCCCCTCTCCATACTCATGTGTAAGCCTTGTTTGTATTGCTTTACTTACACACTACATTGGCATTATTATACTCAATGGCTGCTGAGTTTATCTGATGGAGGATTATGAGCCTTAAAGGCCATAAGTGGGTGCTTCAGCTTGACTGTGATTGTGATACATGCTGTATTTGTTCATATAATGAGAGAGAGGTCTTCATTGAGCTAAACTAAGAAAGTGAGGCAGGGTTCTATTAGTTTGTGGGTATGGGGTCATGTTTCAAAGCACCGCCTCAATTCAAAGTGCTGCCAGTTTATCTCTTTTTTTTTAAAGTTGCAGCATTTTGCAGTGAATACTTTAGTGGAAGGTTACTCATTCATGAGGGAGATCAGCAAGATGTTTTGAGTTTGTCTGCACAAATAAAATGCAGCATGAGCAGCTGAGTGGTAAATATAATGGAAAATGCAAAAGCCTATAATATTTTAATGTTTGACAGCTTTGCTGCCACAGAAGAAGAACTTCCCCAATTCACTTGCTTGTTAAGCTGTAGTATGGCTGTTTCAGTGGATTGAGACCAAGTGCACAGCAGTATTATAAAGTAATACTGTTTATGAGCACATTTTAATTTTGTACAAAATAAAAGAAGCAATATAAAATAATCAACTGTCTCACCAGTAGATTTCACACTGGGATAGTCTAACGTGATCATGCTGCAGTTGAATTAAATTTTTATATCAAATCACAAGAACAGGTCTTTAAGATAGTTCATGACCTCATATGAAGAAGGATTTTATATTTGATTGTGGATTTAATAGGGAGCCAATGAAGAGAAGCCAGTTGCTGTCACTTCTCTGGTGCTTCAAGTTCTGATTAGTCATTTTCCAGCTCGAAGCATTTTAATAGAGCAGAACAGGAACTGGCTGCACACCAAGGCGATCGAGTTGAATCCTTCATCTTCGAGGTGGGAGATTCAGCAGATATTGACTGAGCTATAGCGTCTGGTCAGTCGCTAGTAGGGAAATTAGATGTGAGGAGATGGGGCTCGCTGGCGAACAGTGACTGAATTTTGAAAGTAAAAGCAAGGGAATTGGATGCAAAAAACCCCAAAAATTCTCTCAGAATAAAAAAGGCTTGAATGAGTCACCAGCTAACTGAACTGAACCCTGCTGAATGCCACACTTTGTCTGCTCCCTGTCATTTTAAGATATGGTCTGGGGGGTCGCTTTCCTTTTGTCTTTGTAAATGTGAGGGGAGTCAGCAGTCTCAGAGGGAGGGACTAGCATGCATGCTCAGCCTGACCAGTTCCAAAAACACAGAACAGGAGCTCACACTTCAACAAAAACACAAAGTGTGATGTTCTCTGCTAAGGCTTCTACTCTGCTGTGTCTTTATGTAATAAAATATTTGTAAGGCCAATTATTTACCAAGTTTGGGTTGATGGTGTAAACAAAGCATGCAGGCAGACTCCAAGAGCCCACCCTCCAGTAAGGCTAAGGCTTTGCAGTTAAAAAGAAAAGTGGTTTGACACCAAAATAGGAGTGATCTCCTTTGGCCACTCGTCACCGTCCCATGACTTTAAGTGTGGTAATTTTTCTACCCCCCCCCCAAAAATGGGTCACGATCCCGCAGAGGGTACACAGCTGCACAAACGCACAATAAATGTTTTATTTATGTGTTATGTATATATTTACACCCGAGAAATAGGCAGTGATGATTTTGACACTTCTTAATTTTCTTTCACACCCAGTTGACTAAGGAAGCGGATGAGGTGCAGCATGTTTGAAGGTTTTTAAGGCTCTGCACATGCTTTATTAATAACGCTGGCTCCTTTTTTTTAATCATTATTAATATAAAATACCAGTTTACTCTGCCACGTCAGACAGATGCTACCTACTGCTACAAAATAATAGTAGTATTTATTTTTGTATTTTTCCAAAAAACAACTTCTGAGCATTGTTAATGTTTCCAGTTATGATTTCGTTACTCAGCAGGAGTTTAAACTGTAAGCAAGCAGATGTACACTGTTGCTGTTTTGCTGTTTCAACAAGTCACATCTTCGAGATTTGCGCCAGGGTGACTCAACCTGTAAGAGGTTTCTCTTCACTTCTCTGAGTCACATTTTGTCCCCTTGCCTGAGGATGGGGGGAAAAAAAGGAAGTATTTTTGTCCTCAGCATGAAAAAATTAAGTTTGTGTTGTTGCTGCAGGTATGCCGGGGCTGGAACGAGGCCTTTCACATGCCAGAACTGTGGCGATGCTTTGAGTTTGAGTTGAACCAGCCAGCCAGCTCCTACCTGAAGGCCACACACCCAGACCTCATCAAACAGATCATCAAGAGGCACTCGGACCACCTGCAGTATGTCAGCTTCAAGGTACAAACGTGAGGGGGGGGGCAGTTTGAGGTTAAAGCAGCTCAGTGATGAAGCGTAATGGATTTTTATGTGCTGTCCAGCTCACAGTGTCATTTTCTCTATGTGCTGCCAGGTGGACAGCAGCAGAGAGTCTGCAGAAGCAGCGTGCGACATCCTCTCTCAGCTGGTGAATTGTTCTTTGAAAACTCTGGGGCTCATCTCCACAGCCAGGCCCAGCTTCATGGAGATGCCTAAGGTCAGCAAGAACTAAACTAAACTAAAATCAAAGCTTAGACGTGACACCACAAGGTGGGCCGTGAACTTTTGCAGAGCCACAGAAATGAAGCATGACTGAGAAGATTTGAGAACCGCTGAAGCGCTCAGACATGAGCGTCTCTGAGATGTGAAAAGCCACCGCTTTAAAGCTCCTTTGATTAATGCCTGAAAGGAAGCTGGTCTGATTAAAGTCAAGTGCCTGTGGGAAGGTCTACAAGTTGATATCTCCAACATCTTGTACTTAGTCCGTTTTCTTTGACACTTTATCTCAGGAGACACGCATATAATGCATGTGATGCATATAATGTAAAAGAAACTGTTTCAGTGTGTGTGTGTGTGTGTGTGTGTGTGTAGTTAAATTACACGCTTGTTACTAGATCTGTCTGCAGATTTCTTAAATAAAATGTTTGCTTGTTGTTTCTCTCTCTTCTCTGTTCAACAGTCCCACTTCATCTCAGCACTGACTGTAGTTTTTGTCAACTCTAAATCCTTGTCCTCCCTGAAGATTGATGACACGCCCGTGGATGACCCGTCTCTTAAAGTCCTGGTGGCCAATAACAGCGACACGCTCAAACTGCTCAAAATGAGCAGCTGCCCCCATGTTTCACCTGCAGGTACTGACAAATGGAACAAATGAGAGAAATTAGGGACCTTAATGATTAGTAATGACTGATTGGTCAATGTGAAGAATTTGATTGATTGATTAAGAAGTGTTATCGCTGACATTGTGAGGTTTCTTTGTGGTTTCTAAAGAGGCTTGGGAGCGATTTATAGACGTGCTGTACGGGTTGCCAGTAAACACTGCATTTATTTTTTGGGCATGTATTTCCAGGCATCCTGTGTGTGGCTGATCAGTGCCATGGCCTGAGAGAACTGGCTCTTAACTACCATTTGCTGAGCGATGAACTTCTCATCGCCCTTTCCTCGGAGAAGCACGTGCATCTCGAGCACCTCCGCATCGACGTGGTCAGTGAAAATCCCGGCCAACAGTTTCACACCATCAAAAAGAGCAGCTGGGACGCCATGATGCGTCACTCGCCTAAATTTAACCTGGTCATGTACTTCTTCCTCTATGAGGATGAGTTTGGCCCTTTCTTCCGCGACGAAATCCCCGTTACGCATCTGTACTTCGGCCGCTCTGTCAGCAAAGACGTGCTGGGGCGGGTTGGCCTCAACTGCCCGCGTCTGGTGGAGCTGGTGGTGTGCGCCAACGGGCTGCGACCGCTGGACGAGGAGCTGATCCGCATCGCCCAGCGCTGCACGCAGCTGTCTGCCATCGGCTTGGGAGAGTGCGAAGTGTCCTGCAGCGCCTTCGTGGAGTTTGTCAAGATGTGTGGAGACAGACTGACGCAGCTATCCATCATGGAGGAAGTACTGGTTCCTGATCATCGCTATGGGTTGGATGATATCCACTGGGAGGTGTCGAAGCATTTGGGTCGCGTCTGGTTCCCAGACATGATGCCTACGTGGTAGAGCTCGGGTAGAAGGCTCATCTTTTTTTCTTTTCTGAAAACATGAAGAAAACTGATTTTATTTTAATAACATTTATTGATTTCTGCTACAAATTTCTGTATATAACTTTTGTATGTAGGTGTATATTTATAGATTATAACATACGTCATTTGTAACATTTAGTGTCTTGTTTCCTTCAGCCCTTGAATACTGGATAAATATCGTGTTTGAGGAAGGTTTGGGAGTATCACTTTTCCAGAGGGATTAACAAATATGTGTGGCATCTAACGGCCCATGTATGCTCGCTGTTTTTGCCCTCGTTAACGGTGCCGTTTGACGAAAGCGACATCACATCCGCTGGGGCAGTCCGTCATTCTGGTCAACAGTACCAGAAACGTTTGTAGCTTCACACAGGTGTCCGTACCATTGCTGCAGCAGCTGGGTTGGCAGTGCGCTTGTGTCAGAATAAAAAACCTCTTGTTTAATTCTTTCATTGCAGTTGTTTTGCCTCTGGTTTTGACTTCTTCTCCTGCGCCACTGCTAATGTGGATGTTTTACGTCAGCGGTGACACCTATCATTCTAGAAAATCCTGCTTTAAATGATACCGCGCTATGGCAACCTCACAGTTGGCGTGCAGAACGACCCGTCTGGCGAGTATAAATGGACCCTAATGAGTTGTTTCATACACACAAGATGCATGTAAACAAATACGAATCGATTACACTGTAACAAATAAATATTCCTTTTTGCCTTGCAATTATAATCCTTTGAATATAAATCAGAAACTTTGAAGCGCTGAGCTTAATTTCACTTAAACGAGTTAACATGCAGATGTTAAAGAGATTATCATCACCACACTGAACGCAGTGTCTTTGAAGCCAGGCAGGTTAGTGTTTGTGTGGTAGGGAAGTACTTGCAGTAGAAGGGGATGATCACCATTATAAGCTAATGTATTGTAGTACTCATCCAAAATCACCCAAATTAATGTCATAGAAGGTTTTTTGATATATATTTTATTTGTTTCTTTACAGCTGCAGTAATAAGTTGAGACTGTTCAAGAATTAGAATGTTTTTTTTCACAGTGAGGGGACAGCTTGTTATAGATTGTGGCTGATCATGTGACTAGAAGGAGGGAGGTAGCAGCACAGAGAGTCCCTACTTGTCTGCTCCAGCCATTCATCACTGTTTTATTTGAATGTGCTTTGGAACCTCATGTTTCTGCCCTGTGGAGGCAGATTTCATTGGTTGCATTGGCCATGATCATGTTTGTCTTCATTTACTGTATAAATATGTGTGTATATATAAACATATATGCGTGCGTGCGTGTGTAATGTACAATAGTTTGTTTTTTTCCTGCATTGCCTGCACCCACGTTTCTGTAATTGTAAATATAAAATCTGTTATATTTAAAAACAAATGTAAGAGAGAAATTCTAATCATATATCTGTACATTTAATGATTCCTTTCGATGCACTTTTACCTTAATGAAGGTTCCAAGAGTAGCATTAGGGAAGGAAATGGAACAGTTTTGGAGCTAAACAGTCACAGGATTTAGCAGCGGTCTAATAATTCTGAGCCACCTTTTGTAGTTAACTTGATTTTATAAGGTTAATTTCTTACAAACATTGAGATTATAAGAACTTCAAGTGGATTTATTTTATTTGACTTACAGAAATCATCGTGGGAAACCAAGACCCACTATATAGCACAGTCACTGATTTTGCTTCTTTAATTGGGAATTAAGTTCAGAATTTCGAAGGTTACTTGATTGATGTGCGCACAGTTGTAACGTTAGGGCCGTGTTCTTCAGCCTGTCACAGACACATAAATAAAGCGGATAGTTGTAGATGAGATTTGTAACCGTGCAGCCCTGCAGACAGGACCGTATGGCAGCTGAATGTTGATGTAGCCGAGTGTTTTCATGAATGTGGAAGCATGAAATATTTATCTTTCTCTGTTGTTTTTGTTGCAGTGGACTGAAAGCTGATTTGGACACCTTTTAGACTGTCAGCCATTATGTTCTGCGTTTACAAGGTTTATATTTCACCTTGTCTATTTTTTTTTTATTTTGTATTTTTTGGGCAAATGTTGATAAAAGAGCCGCTCCTTTATATTGACGTTGTACCCTTTAACAGTCCCTGTAACGTCTTACTTGTAAGTTTTCTGTTTCTGCGAAGCTGCCACACCTAACAATGGACTTTGTCCTTTACTGACACACAGTACAGTTTATGGTATATCTATACAAATGCAAATATGCCGTCTGTTGGTTAATATTAACCACACTTGTGTTGTGCTTGCACATGATTATCGTAGTATCAGAAAAACCGGCCGAGTAAGGGCTGCAGTTGTATAGAGAACAACATGTTTATATTTAATCTAAATAAAGCTGCATTTTATTGAGAAGACTTTTTGGAAAGTAACCTCTCGTTCTTTTCCTGAAGCGATGAAGCGTTCCAGTATAATGCCTTTAAAGGGGGGGGAAAAAATATTTTGTACTATAAAGACAACGATGTGCTTCAATTCACGCGGCTTTAAATTCTTTGACCTGTTTCAAGATTATATTCAGTGTTCAGTGAGTTATTTATATAGGTACTATAGACTTTATTAATCCCACACTGGAGAAAGTCGGGTAAGAAAAAATGCATTAGAGATACACAAAGGAAAAAAGATGAGGAAAATTAAATAAGAAAAAGACTGCAAAAATACTATTAAAAAGCCATATTTTATTATGCGCAAATGGTTGTTGTGTACAGTAAAATATAGTAAAGGACATTTCACTAAGCTGTTTGTTTATGTGTATATAAAATGCAGTGGGAGTGATAATACAAACACGTATACGAGCAGGGATCTATTTTATATTCTAGATGCCTCTTATAAAGTCTGACTGCTAGCTCTGTACTGCTCCAGGAAGTTAGAAAAAATGTTGCTATTTTGCTACAAAATCAGAGAGAAATGTGAATTTGGATATCAGAACATGTTATCATAACTCTCCGAGAGCAGTAAAATGCAGTGTTGTCAAAGATACCTCGAGTGTAATGTGTTAATTAGGAGCAGACTGTTGCTGAATTCTCTTTAATCCATATTTAGTCTTCTTCAAGTCTTTTCTCTCGATTCTTTGTCCTCTATTTGACAGTCTGTGCAAAACATCTTATTTAGAAAGGCTAAAGGTTTATTAAGAAAAACAGACTAATCACTCATATCACTAGCTATAAAAATAAGCTGCCACCACAAATAGACCCACGCTAATGCATATGCTGCGAGTCACCTCATTTTAATTTTGCTATGCAAGACACTCACAAAGGTTGAATTACACTTCAAACATCCCTGCGAGGAAACTGGAGAGAAAAGGAATAAAGTGTGTTACCAAGCAAGCAAAACTTTATTTATGCAGCAATTACCTCCAAGCCAAGTGCTTTTCAAGCAGCTTTATAAACAGCAGTAAACATGAAGACATAAAAATAGACACGAGCAAGAGAGGACACAATCAAGTAAGAGTTCCATTAAGTGAAATCAGATAAAAGACGTAACCTGCGGTGGTGTCTCGCGTTTCAGCCACAGCTAATTAAATTTTTAGGTCTCACGATTTAAAAGGACAATAAGTGATATTTGTAATTCAGAAAATGCTCTTAGCTCCCGAGCTGTGGACTAGGAGCTGATGAAGTCAGATTATTTGTTCACTCAGATCCACAGTTTTAGAAAATTAAACTGAAAGTTCAAAATTACTCACTTTATGTGCAAATATGTGCTTAATATAAATATATATATATATATATATATATATATATATATATATATATATATATATATATATATATATATATGTATATATATATATATATGTATATATATGTATATAGTACATTTATAAGCATTAACACATGTATAGTTATAAACTTTACCTGTGTAACTGGTAGTATTATCTATATAAAATTGGGCAGCAAATTTTTGGTGAGCCCATGTGAACTGTAGCCAGGAATAGTACTCGGTGTGGCCTTCTGCTGCTATAGCCAAAGTGCTTTAAAGTTTAATATGTTTTGCATTCAGAGATGCACTTCTGCACACCTTGGTTGTAACATTCTCTGTAAACCCTAGAGGTGCTTGTGTGGGAAAATCCCAGCAGACCAGGAGTTTTTTCTGAAATACTCAGAACAGCCCGTCTGGCACCAATAACCATTCTGATGCTCAGTTTGGACTTCAGCAGGTGGTCTTGACCGGGTCTACACGGCTTAATGCACTGAGCTGGGGCCATGTGATTGGCTAGTTAGATATTCACCTTAGGGAGCAGTTGAACAGGTGTAGCTAAAAAAGTGGCCAGTGAGTTTAGAGCAGGGGTGGGCAGTGTCCTGCAGGTTTTAGATGTGTCCTTCATCCAGCACACCTGATTTAAATGGCTTATTTACCTCCTCAACATGTCTTGAGGTTCTCCAGAGGGCTGGTAATGAAATATCATTTGATTCAGGTGTGTTGACTGTGGGTGATATCTAAAGCCTGCAGGACACCGGCCCTCGAGGCCTGGAGTTGCACACCCCTGGTTTAGAGGGAATTATGATTTCATTTTGCAAGTGAAATTCATTTTACTAAATGATTTTCTTGTATTAATTATTAAATCACATAATCCACGAAAGTAATTTAGCCCCCCTCCCCTCTCTATTTTTTTTTTATCCTAAATAAACATTGATGTTCTAAAAATGGTTTTATTTACATGCTCATGCTTATGACCCGTCTTTATCTTTTTATTTATATACTGTTTTTTTTTTCTTGTTTTTGTTTTATTTTATGTTCAAATTTGCTAATTGGTAAGAAGTTATATATTTCCTGATTGTATAATATATGGTGCATTTTGTTTGTATGTT
>VUQR01024070.1:48098-71546 GCA_015108515.1 Hemichromis elongatus
ATATTTTTTTCTTTTTTTTTTTTTTTTGACGTTACTAAAAAAAAAAAAAAAAAAAGTTAAGCGGATGCTGTTCTCCGGTCACTCCCACCGTGGGAGGACCGACAGTCCCCCACAGCTGGGAGGGGCAGCAGAGCTGGGTCTTCTGAGAAGTTGGTCACTTGGGGAAACGATCGAGCACGTTAGCGTTCCAACAGTTTTTTCAAGGTGTTGTACTAAGAGGGGATGTTGGGTGTGGCTGGAATGCCTGGCAGGTAAGTTTTTTTTTTTACTGTATTGAAACATAAACTCGAGTAGAGGTTAAATAGCCCGTTAGCTTTGGAAGCCAGCAAGCTAACGCCAATAGCTTGCCAGGATAGCTGGGGAGAAGTTACTCGCCGCTGCTTTACAGTAGATGGGACACTTCTCCAAACAATATAATTATCGGTCCACAAGTATAATTATACCTACGTCCCACATGTTGGTCCAAGGCAAACAAAGTGTAGAGATTATTCCGCGGTCTGCGGATTTCATTACACATACTTAGCTTAGTTTTTTCTATGCTACATGGTCGCCAATGGCTAGCATGCTAAGTTAGTTGTATTCGCTATTAGTCTAGCTAGTTTTTCAAAACTCACATAATTATTACCATTCCCCCAATCACAGCACTTTAATTGTATTTACAAAAACAAATAAATGTCGCAAATCTGTGTCAATTAATGTCAGAAAGTTGTTATACTGTAATAATTATGAAAATTATTAAGCTTATGTATTTGCAATTGACCAACGACAAGGGCTAAAAAATAGCTTTTTCCCAAAACAGTAAAAACAAAAACCCTATAAAATAGAAAATATATAGAAACAACAGGAATGTATACAAACAACGATGTATTTCCAGACATTTCCTGATTGATATGGCAGAAGGTATAGTACATAGATAAGCGACTTATTTTAGTTATTTACATGTACATATTACTGTAAAGGACAATGTTAGAAATTGTGAGATAATTTAGTTGCTTGTCACTTGTATTAGTAATTATATATACACATCTTTGTAGAGTGGGTTTGTGTTTGGGAAGTTGCAGTCAGAGAAATCCCTGACGCTTCTGTGCTGTTACCAAATTAGGTGATGACTTTGCAGTGAGTAATAGTGTTAGTTAGTTCAAATATTATTTCCATTCTCCATGGTGACAGCTGCATAAAGGAAGCTCAGCAGATGATATAGGAGTTATTTGAGAAATGATAAACACTAGTCCAGACTTGCACTGCAGTTATTTGTCAGCCCTGCGTGTCAGGGGATGTTGGAAACCTGATGTATGTGTTATTGTTTCCTGCAACAGTATTGCCAATGCCCTGGCCAGTGCAGCCTGCGAGCGATGCAAGAGCGGCTTCGCTCCAACTGAGAAGATTGTCAATAGTAATGGAGAGCTTTACCATGAGCAGTGCTTCGTGTGTGCCCAGTGTTTCCAGCAGTTTCCAGAGGGGCTGTTCTACGAGGTGAACATTCACTAGTAGTGACTACTCGTTTTACATATCAGTGCAAATCTCAGTGCGTATAGCTCATATACATGCGTGGTGATATTTGCCCCCCTTACTTTTAATTTATTGTTTTTCTACAGTTTGAGGGGAGGAAATATTGTGAACATGACTTCCAGATGCTCTTTGCTCCCTGTTGTCACCAGTGTGGTGAGTGTTACGTGGCTTCAAGTTGGTATGGTATTAGACTTTTGTTCTATGGTGACAACTGGACTAAATCATGGGGGGAAAAAAATCCAACAAACAAACAAAAAAACATTTGCACTCAGTGTAACAGAAGTGGTTTGTTTTGGCTTTTTGGTATTTTGTGTGGGTTTTAATCCATTGTTTCTGGCCTGGCGGCTAACGCTAAGATGGCGTGACACAAACTGCTACTTCATTTACTGCTGATGGGAGAAGAGCGAGATACCAAGGAGGAAGGAACATAGGCTCAACCAGCGGGAGAGCACCATATAACTGTTAACCTTTTTTACACGTAGCAATGAATGATTCAGCCCACCGTAATTAATCCTCACAAGCAGATTAATGTCAGCTGGACTACTGAAGGTTAAACGTTATTGCATTATAACATTTGCATGACTCATTTTTATTTCCTGATAGTTGTAGGGCTTCCACCAGTGCGTTACAAGCCTGTTGGCTTGCCAGGCTTAAGTTGTTCCTCCCCTCCAGGGTATGTGAGAATAGCTTCAGCTGTTAAGTTAGCTTAAGTGTGTTACTGGAATGCTGTCCCCATCAACTGTTGTCACACAAAGAAGGAGGGAGAAACTCTTAAGAAAAATGTTCTGCCTTTTCAACTGATATCCTTGCACAAAAGTCTATTAATCAATTCAGGCTAAATCATTCATCTCTATGTAAACAGTGCCCTCCTGCTAGAATATATACACATTACTTCATCTTCATGTTGAAAGTGGGCAATAAATAAAATCCCCCATGTCTTGCTGCGTGTCTTAGGCTTGCAGACCAGTGGTGGAAAGCCTACGATTGTTTTGCTTTTCTCAAATAAACTCTGTCTGTGTGGTTCATTAAGCATTCACTTATTTATTGCTGTCACAGATGTGCTTGTGCTGCACTTTTGTTTTCTTTTGCACATAACAATCCCTTTGGATAATTTTCTGGTCAGATTTCATGCAGCAGACCTTCCACAAGCCTATCAATGACTTGTAGCGTCTCCTAAAGCATTTACTGTTTACTGTGCCTCGCTTTCTGTATTGCTCCTTGTTTAGATCAGATCCCAGTGTGTCCACACTGGGCTTTATGGCTATTTATACTTTTATTTAGAGCTTCCCACTTGTATTTAGGTCATCCAAGATGCCTTTAGTGCATCTTGGATGTATCCCATAAGCTTAACTCGAGTGCTGCTCATCCATGTCAAGGGAAACACAGTCTGCTTCAATTTAATTATGCAGAAAATTAAAAGGTATTTAACAGTAGTCTTATTTTAAGTGTCACTAAGAGAACAATATAGAAAATATTGTAGTGTTGTTGCAAAACTAGATAATTGTGTTCCTGCACACCAACCAAAAACTATTATGTAAAATAAAATCTAGGCCCAACAAATATTGGAAAGTCAATCTTAGGATTGATTCAGGTTGATCTCTTACTTATGGTTTCCCTCAGGAGAGTTCATCATTGGTCGTGTCATCAAGGCCATGAACTATAGTTGGCACCCTGACTGCTTCTGCTGTGACATTTGCCAGGCTGTGCTTGCAGATGTGGGGTTTGTCAAGAATGCTGGCAGGTAAGCGTCCCATCTGATTACAGTCATAAGACAATGACAGCCTGTAAAACAGGTGGTTACACACGTCAAGCTGCTGACTTGATCGCTTTTGCATCCTAACAAATGATGGCATATCGAGCAGCTATTGAGGCTGCGGCGATCTCTCTTCACATCCATTCTCCATTTACCTCAGGCACCTGTGCCGGCCGTGCCATAACCGCGAGAAAGCCAGAGGCCTGGGCAAGTATATCTGCCAGAAGTGCCATGCCATCATCGAAGAGCAGCCACTGATCTTTCAGAACGACCCCTATCACCCGGACCACTTCAACTGCACCAACTGTGGGTCAGTCTTCTCACTCCACACCAGGGATTTAGTGCAGAAAATCGCCCACACGCTTCAGAATACATTCAGGGTTCACGGAGAGACTGTCTTCATTAGTGTGTTCGGCAGCTCATCGTGCATTTCATTGTTTCTTTTTGCACAGGAGGGAGCTGACAGCAGATGCCAGGGAGCTGAAAGGAGAACTCTACTGTTTGCCCTGCCACGATAAGATGGGTGTACCCATCTGCGGTGCCTGCAGGAGACCTATCGAGGGGCGTGTTGTCAATGCCATGGGCAAGCAGTGGCATGTGGAGGTTCGTGAATGAGAACGGGCCTGTTTATCAGTACACTGTACACAAATTTACAGTCATGCAAATGAAATCTGGGATAACATGGCTTTGATTGAGGAGCATGCTCCTTCGAAGAAAGGCCAAAGTTTTTAGTAGTTTGCTTTAGGAATCACGTTAATGTGAGTCTGAGTTGATATTTAATTGAGTTGATATTTTTTTTATTTAAAAAGAAGTGGTGATAGATGATTTTTTTTCCTTCTTGCAGAGTAGGAGCTTTACAAAAGAGGCCATTAAACACAAAGTAATGACAAAACCGTTCATCCATCCATCCATCTTCCCAACTGCTTATTATATGAAAAAAAATCATATTAAAGTAATTCAGGCAGAACTTATGTGAGTGTCACAAGTGCTTCTATAAAATTAACATCACAAGTTGAACTACAGGAAAGTCTCAAAGACTAATGATAGGTTCATACTAGTGTCTGATGTCATTGCTGGCCGCCTTTTTTTTTTTGTTGCTCGCAATGCACAGCGCAGACACAGCATTAAAACCACTGACAGCCGTAGTGAATAACATCAGTCATCTCATTACAAGCATTGTTGGAAAACCTTTGCTCCTGACAAGGTTTTCGAACTCAACGGCGTTCCTGAACGGCTGCAGACTGTCCAGCACGATGTAATCCTAAGCCATACATCGCAACCGATCAGGAACAAAGAAAATCTTCACCTATTCAAACACCTCAGATCCCAGTCTAGTCAAGCATAAGGGAAAAGCCCAAACCAGAGGTCAGGTGTCCATGACCAGTCATTCAAAAGTGTTTTCAAGGTGTTGTTAATGTGGCTGTTAAGTCTATGTGCAACGCAGTTTTTCCTCAAAAGCATAATAAAAATCTATAATGACTCTCATATTTAGTTACTCTTACTTATGCATAAGAAAATTAAGTTAATTAAATATCCAATTTGGAACCAAAATGCTGTAAGTGAGCTAATTTGGGAGATGTGAGCACTTTTAAAAAGCTTATTTCTCCCGAGGCAGAGTGCGGCAGATCGAATTGTGTTTATCTGTATGGAGACTGCTGAGCTTTGTACTGTTCAAAAAGCTATCAACGGCGTATAGCACTCAATTTAATGCTAAAGATGGTAATTAGCCAAAATTAATTTAGATTCTACCCACTTCAGGAGTTTAGCTGCCAAGTGCCAGGAAAAGTAGAAGCATTTTAAAAAAAACTCTGTGCACACCACCAGCAGATTCTCCATAACAGTGAGAAATAACCGCGTCTAAAAACGAACAGCGTAAAATTACCGTAGCGCTCTTACAGTAAACATTTCTCCTGTGGTCTCTGTATATGGAAGTAAACATATCTGTACTCTGCTCATGTAATACTGATGGTTAGAAACGACCGTTAAAGAAGTTGGCATGCTTTCTGGGTCTTCTTAACCCTCAGTATTTGCTCTTGTTTGCAGCATTTTGTGTGTGCCAAGTGTGAAAAGCCTTTCCTCGGTCATCGCCATTATGAGAGAAAAGGGTTGGCATACTGCGAGACTCATTACAACCAGGTAAGAAAGAAAAACACAGCGCTACAAGTACAATATTGGCATTGGAGAATATGACAGTGAAGTCTTAAAAAAGAAAAGAAAAAAACAAAACCCAAACAGCAGCGCTAACCTCTTACTCCAGCAGCACATAAAAGAATTTGTGTTTGCTGGATAAACGCCTAATCTCCTTGTTTCTCTGTTATCAAGCTCTTCGGTGATGTGTGTTATCACTGCAACCGTGTGATTGAAGGCGATGGTGAGTATCAGGGTGATAAAGCTTGTAATCAGTGCAGTGTTTTTTATTTTTTAAAAAGTGCTGCTTGAAGATACAGGAGCTCCATGTTTCAGATTTGTCCACCTTTTTTATTTTGTTTTATTATCCCTCCAGTTGTGTCCGCTCTCAACAAGGCCTGGTGTGTCAGCTGTTTCTCATGCTCCACCTGCAACACCAAACTCACTCTCAAGTAAGTAGAAGTGCTCATTTACAGCCAGCTGATTGTCCCCGTCCTCTCAGTTTTCTCCTAACATCGCATCGCGTCCTAACACTTGTCCGTGTGTATTATTCACTTCTCCTCCGACAAGTTTTCCTTCTTTTGGCTCTTTTCCTTCTCTTCCAATTTCTTCTCTTACATGCTTCACTTGCTGCGTCTGTGGTAACTCAGAGATAAGTTTGTTGAAATTGACCTGAGGCCAGTGTGCAAGCACTGCTATGACCGCATGCCCGAGGAGCTGAAACGCCGCCTGGCCCGACGTGAGCGCGATGCCAAAGAGCGCAAGAAAAAGTCTGCTGTATGTCAGTAGAGTTCTTATTCTTTTCAACTCACCACTCCATCGGTTGGTTGGTGCTATCTCTTACTACTTTTATCTGTGCTGTGCTCGTTGTTTACCCCTGACAGTGTGGCATGTTAATATTTCTCATTTATTTTTGCAAGTGTGAGTGGTGTTTGTGCAAAACCTCTAAAGCGTACATGTTTACACATGAGTCCTACTAAAGCTGACTGGAGTCCTACTCATGCTTTAGTAGGACTGCAGTACTTATTATGTATTATGCTGCTTATTTTCACTATAACTGATTCCTTTATGGTTTTGTAAAATTGGGGGGGAGCGGGGAGCAAGGTTCAGATGTTCTGTTGTATCAGGTCAGCAGTGGTTTTATGGTTTTATATATTTTTTTTATTCGTTCTCTTTGCAGGAACAAGTTTGTTGAGTTTGACATGAAGCCTGTTTGTAAAAGGTGCTATGAGAAGTTTCCTCTTGAGCTCAAGAAAAGGCTCAAGAAGCTGGCAGAGACCAAGTGAATTACTTCAGGCCAAACAACCTGGACGTTTTTGTCTGTGATGTCTGTGGTGGTGAAATTTCCAGGGGAACTACCGTGTAACAACACAAGAGCCTGGCATTTAATCGGTACATCAATATTAAAAACTATTAAAAAATGTGGGATTCATTTAAAAATAAATGTATACCATTGTCGTTGTTTAATAAATGTGCTTTGTTTTATTTCTTCTTTTAGCTTTTTTTAAGAAGCTATTTTTTTTTTTTTTAAATGCATTCCTAAATTAGCCATAACAATCATTTTCTTATAAGCGAGAAAAATACCAGGAGCAAAATTTGGTCTTCTGTACGCCTGTGCCTTTTAATATACGAATATGTAATATGACTATAATGTACAGTTATATGCAGCTATGCCTTCATATATCTGTTTTAAAGAGTGAAACATTAGAAGATGACCACTGTGTTCCTCAGAGTATTTTTTTTTAAATGAGCTGTTATATTTGGGATCTACAAGCAGTTTTCATCATTATGTGTAAATGAAACTGTATTGGGATAAACGGCTGTATAGTTCCGGGCACCAACTCTGTACCAGCCTGGCAGGCTATTCAGAGGATTATTACATGAGCCTCTGGGAGAAATGGGAACAGCAGAGGGTGCTGCTACTACAGAATCCGAGCCTCATCAGCCTCAAGTGTTGCCAGCACGCTCTGTATGCCTTTATTGTGTGTGGCTGTGTGGCTGTGTAAGGTTGTTCGTACAGTAAATGTTCGTCTGATATATATATCTTTTTTTTTCTTCAACAAATTAACATTTTGCATCTTCCTGTGAAAAACTCTTCAAAGGATTTCAGATGAAATGACCCTTCAGCTGAATATTTAACCTGCTTTGATGTTTAAAATATTGCTGTGTCAGCACTTTGGTGGCACCAGCAAATCTGTTTAGAAAAATTAGGTGCCACACAACAAGCTGCATTTGTACGAATGATGAAATACTTTAAAAAAATTTTTTTTTTACAGTTTACGGCAGCATATATTCAGTGTTTACCACCAGGATGAATAATCAATAAAGTATTTCTGATTACATCATCGTGACTTTTATTTCACAAACACTTACTGTCTACTTTTCAGCTGATAATTAACTGAAGTATCTAATGGACCAATCACATGACAAGTCAATGCATTTAGGCATGTAGACATGATCAAAGGACCTGCTGATTTTCAAACCGATCATCTGAATGGGGAAGAATGGTGATTTAGATGACATTGAACATGGCATGTTTGTTGGTGCCAGATAGGCTGATCTGAGTATTGGATGACAGAAGATTGGAAAATTGTTTCTTGTCTGGGAAGGGTTAGACGTTAAGTGTTTTTTAAGTGTGTGTGTGTGTGTGTTTCTTTTGTTTTTTAAAAAAAAAGAAAGCATAGATCAAAACCCATGTATCAAAGTTGCAGTCTGTTGGTGATCATGCGCTGTTGTGGGATATTCTCGTGTCACACTTTGGGCCCCTTAGTATTAACTTCACATACTCTAAATGCCACCGTCTACCTGAATACTGTTGCTGGCCACGTCGGTCCCTTTATGTGCACAGTGTGCCTATCGTCTGATGGCTGCTTCCAGCGGGATAACGCACAATGTCGAACAGCTCAAATCACATCACACTTGTTACTGGAGTTATCTGTACTCCATAGTTACCATATCTCACCAATAGGGCATTTTTGGGATGTGGTGAAACTGGAGATTGGAGCACATCATGGATGTGCAGTCGAAAAATCATCTGCATCATGCTATCATGTCACCATGTACACCAAACATGTTCATCTAACTGTGTTTGGCACCACCATGCGTTCAGGTCACAATTCTGATTGTAAAGCTGCCAGACAGGACATGATGTAAACAAACAAACACAAAAGAGCATCAACCTTTGATTAGTAGACGAGCCGAGTATATTACAAATTACCATTAAACTGATTAAACTGGGATGAAGACTAAAGGGACTCCCATTCACAAGCATTTTGTCACTGATCATTCTATAGTATTAAACGTTCTTGTAATGATGGCAACACATGACAAATTCCCTGCGACACCCAAGGGAGTATTCATCCTGTTGTTGATGGTAATGTCCCAAACCTTCAAATGATCCAATAATTTTGGAGATATTTCTTTCACCACCAATGTAAACCTGAATGTGACAGTGAATGAAAAGCAATAGAATTACTAAAATCATTTGAATACATTTCCCTGGAACTATAAATGCTCTGATGGTTGGTGACAGTTTCTGTGGGACATGGAATATAATATTAGACATCAAAGCAAAAGGCTGATGGAGTTCACCAACAAAAATAGGATTCATCCTTTGGTAAGAAAAAAACAGACAAAAAGAGCTTAAGTTTCTAAAACTTGTGGCAAAGGCACTTTAAACAGATCATTTTCAGTATTCACAGATTTCCATACAATAAATGTTATAATACATGCACAATAAGATAGTAACAATAAAGATATGTGAAGATTTAACTTACGTTACAATAAGGTAGATAAATACAGGATAATGATTAGTTAAATCTCTAAGTAGACTGTTTGTTTCACAGCTTTCATTATGTTACTTTGCCACCTGACTGAAGCAGATGACCTTGAAATGGTATCTAAGCAACACTACAGCTAGCTTTGCTTGAATCGTCTTCCTCAAGTTGACATTACGAGTGTAATTATTCATTTCGGTTACACTAAATTAAATAATTTAATTTGTTGGTAAGGTCTGACAAGGAATTTACAAAAAGAGTTCATGTTTAACAGACTGCTCAATTATTATTTAACTAATGCTGTCCTTTTTATGGAATAAGACATGCATAAATAACCACAGTGTGGTTGCTTTAGACTGAAATGAAGTCTTTCATGAATGTTAACTGATACATTACTTGTGATTTTATAAGATGTAATCAAGTTAGGGTGACATATTAAGACCTGACTGTTGTAATGCTACAGTCACACTTTGGCACAACTGGGATTATTGTGATGGTGTGCAATGAATTTCCAATCTTGTCTTTGAAATTGTTGCTTTGACCACTTGCAGTCAGTCGCTGTTCTCAGAGTGACTTTGGTGCATCAAGTCAGTTTACTCTCAATCTGCATCAGTTTATTGGCAAAAATATGCAATGTGTAATAAATGGGAGAAAATTGCAGTTTTGTTGCTGTCTGCATACACAGAAAGTTACATTCACTTCTTCTATTCAGAGTCCAGCCAGAACCTTGTAAATAGAAATAGAATTTTATCCACAAACAGTGACTCAACAGTTGCTCCAAGACAGCAATTTAACTGCAAAAGGACAAACTATTTTTGATACAGGACCATAACCAGAATAAAACCAGTTGGCAAGCAATTGCATCCGTTATTGCACAAAGATCCAATGCTCATCAGCTTTGATAATGAACATGTTGGCAATCTCCCTGCAGACTTGCAGTCCGTCACAGGTTGAGCATGTTGCAACACTCAGCCTCTGGTTGCCGCAGCTACTTGCTTTTGGTCATCAAAAAAAAAAGAAAAAAAAAAAAGAGTCCAGTCACCAGAACCACTGACTTTTCCTCGTTGCTAGGAAATTGCTGTCCTGTTTTTAATCTATTGTGTCTAAGCTACAAGTCAGTGGTTTGTTTCCATAAGCTTCTTCATCCAAATGAACTGTATGTATTCAGAAAAAAAAGTTTAGGATAAAGTGATACACTAAAACTATCCAGCTCAGATAGACTATTCATTACAAATAAGGTACAACCGAACCGAAGGCAATTCATTGTGATTAAAGATTAATGGCTCAGCCTGGCACTGAGCAGCAGGTGAAAGTACAGGGCGTGAAGAGTTAAAATCCCTCGAGAGCACTGTGGAGAACAGGTCGAACATGTTTGAGGAGAGAGCAAATGAGATCTCGCAGAGAACTGAAGAGGAGTTTAGAAGTCATGGCGTTGAGTGACACGGCCATTAACTCAGATTGAGATGTTAAACACAGTGGTACTGTTCAGCTTACTGTAATGGAAAAGCCACAAATAGCCTGCTCAAGAAGAGGTCTGTGGGGGACAGTTAACTGGTTTACAGATGATTTCCTGACAAACTGCAGTAAATAATCTAACCTCTAAACAAAGCAGAGTTCATCAATAAAATCAGAAGCAATCAGATAAGCTAATGGGGACATAAAGAGCTTGTTTGTCATTTGGGAAAACACTTATCCTCTCTCTGGCCAGAATCTAGAACAAATCCATGTCTGGGTGCAAAAATAAGGAGCTGGAGCCAGAAAGGTGATTAAGCTGGCTTAGGAAACAGACCAGGAGCAATAAGAAAGAAAATAGCTAGCTCTACTGAAAAAGACTAAGCCTCTCAAAAAGACTGTTAAACATGTTGCATCCTGCTGATTTAAAATATGCAAAATTCGTAATTTTAAAAAGTCAATTTGTGGCTTTTATTAGGTATTAGTTGTGTCACACCAAGTGTTTAGCCTTTATGCTATGACATGCTAATTACCTGCTAGCTACCGTTAAAACAGATCTGATTTCAGATAAGCGGGAGCTGGCTCAGATCACGGGGACATACAAATTTGAAATTCCTTATCTGCGTTTTTAATTCATTCATTAGTATAAACATGTGCATGGGTAATTTCCTGGAGACAGATTGAATCTATTTTACATGTTAACCAGATTGGGATTCGACAGATAATGATGTGGGAGATTGGAAAGCTGGTACTTTGCATGAGAAGGTATTGTTGGCATGTTTTTGTTCTGTGGTCGCAGATGTGATGGAAACCCCAAGAAGTGCAGTCTGAATGTTGCCCATTCACCAAAGGTCATTTGTAGGAGGTCTTTAAGGTCTTCTACATTGCCAAAGACCAGCGCTGACCCGTTGAGGTCATTGCTTTTCACAATGTTGATGTACTTACTGGGGTATTGCATCCTCTCCAGCTAGGAAAGAAAAAGAGAAAATGTGAAACTCAGCACTATTATCTATCCTGCAATAGCCTAATTGATTTATAACATCACACTGCTTGTTTGTAGCAAAAGTCCTTCACTGTAATTAGCCTACGTTTTAGCATTTCCCTCTATATAGCAATGTTAAATGTTTACAGTCAACCTAAGCAGGAAGGATAGTAAATGGTGCATGCAATTAAATACTCATTACGGTTGGTAATTTTATCACATCAGAGTCATTGCTGTTCATTCTCTGTACATCATATCTGTGCCTTATAAAGTTCTTTCTAATTCAAACACTGCGTGCTGCAGTCCGGATTTTCAGTGTATTTATCACACGAGGTAAAGTGGTAAAAGCAAGCCTTCATTAGAAATGCTTCTGCAAAATGAGACATGTTTATTTACTATGCTTTTTTTTGACAGCATCTGAGTAATGGTACAATAAAGTGAGCTATTAGGGGAAGAGCTGCAGGCAACAGGCAACACAACTCTAATCTTTCAGGTAAAACTCCTTCTACCCTAGCCCAGTGTTGCACCATGTGAAAAACTGACTGAGGTTATATGTGACTTGATTAAAAAAAAGAAAGAAAAGAAGTATTTACTGTCTGACTTCTTTATTATTATCAAAGCACACATTTGACTGGACTATATAGAAACCAGAAAACCATCCCAATCCTAGGCCATCTGATACTGCCATTTTGGAGAAGTTGCTGGCATCTCATAGATTTGCACAAGATGTCCTCTGGCATGGAGAGATGGGTCTGTCACTCTAAACTCATCACAGATGGATGCAGATAATCTAACAGAATGGCTTCATGTGATGCCCCGAGGTGACAAAGCATTGAACCAGTTGTCTGAACAGGTGTGTTTTCTTATGTATTACTGAAAATCAGCTGCTCAAGATGTCATGAGAGGTCAGCCAAGACTGAAATCTTACAGAACATAGCTTTAATTAATTACTTACCTCTTTACACACATCCTCGGTGTCCATATTAATGATCGTTGTGATTGGCAGTGGAGCTAGGTTCCTCATCCAACCAGAATCTTTCAGCCTGGATGTCCCTCTGATCTGAGCCAGCTCCTTCTTAATTGAATGATCTAGGTTCACTGTCGCTGCTTCAAATGTCTTCAAGTCTTTTACCTTGAACTGGAAATCTACTTTGAGAAGGTTTTCAAATAACTCAGCATCTCCATCCTGCTCCAGGAAGTCCTCAATCTGTTCACTCATTACATACAGCTCTGCTCTGGACATACTGAAGACTTGCCATAAGGTCTTTGAATCATAATCGCTGGGTCCAGCATCACCATCAATATCTGCCCTTTGTTGAGCATCTTCCACACACTGGAGGATCCAGCTGAGTCGGCAGGGCCAGTGATTGGCGAGGATCACCCATGCTGCAATGTATTCTGGTTGAGGAAGCTCTAGGTTTAAGGCCTTCATGATTATCACAGTTACTCGAATAGAGTTGATAACTCTTCTCATTGACATGGCATCATCTAACATGTACTTGCTTAGATTCTTTTCGTTGCTGCTTAGGATGCTCCTGATTAAGTTATCTAGTTCATCTTTTATATCCAGCATTGCTGCATTTTTATTGATCAGAGGGTACATCTCCATTGTTTCAGATTTAACCTTCTCTAGAGATGCATTGGAGGAATCGTAGGAATAAGTAATTTCTCTGTGTTTGAATTCAACAGTGAAAGAATCTTCTTGAATTTTTGAATTGCTACTAAGTCTGTAAAGTAAACTGCACTTTGAATCATTGCACAGTGGTGGGACTGTGAAGGGCAGAGTCACTATGCGGTTCAGCAATGCATATGCTTTGTCCTCTTTGCTGAAGCATCCATCTGCAAAGTTCACTTTCTCTACCAGGACTTCTGGATTTACAGCTAGAATGGAAATAAATGGGCTCTCCTCATCTGAAAGCAAAATGTTCATAGCATCCAGGACTGCAACAATTTTCTTAGGAGAGCAGCGGTCCAGATTAGTGATATTCAACACGATTCGGATCCTTCTCCTCTCAAACACCTCCATAAACTGGATGAAGCGGGACAAACACCACATTTCCATCCTGACTTCGTTCATGAAGCCCAACTGACCACTGAACCGCTCACTGTCCATCCCTCTCTTAATGTTCAGTGTCTGGCTGAAGATGAAGTTCTTCCCCATCAGAATGATAAACTTCAGTATGCTCACTGCAGGGACCCCTAATGTGGCAATGGCCAGGCCTTCGAGCACACCCACCTGGCCATTGCTGTCATCCACCTCCTCACCTGGTTTCAGTCCAAATTTGGGAAAGCCAACTGTCAACAGGATAATCAGGATGATAAGTGGCACCACCAGAAGGGAAATTAGAAAAAGCCACAGTGGGCAGCAACAAATCTTCTTGGATCTCCAGTGGTTTGGACCATCCTGCACAATCTGAGTTTTTTTTTCCAACAAAAACAAAGCAAAACAGAGAATAAATACATATATACATCCATAATTATCATGTTTTTAAACATGGATTCAGAGTTGCCAATGGAGATTCATGGTCTTACATTTTCTTCACCATGAGGTTATGAGGTTATTTTCTTTTCTGGATAATATCTCCAGAACTACTGGCTAGATTGGTGGAATTTTGTAGAGATATTTACATGCCTCTATGGATCGGGTCAAAGCATTAATTTTTTGTAATTACTTCATGAGACTCGACAGTTTACAGAACCAGTTACCTGGTCTCAAAAACCAACACAATTTCTGGTTATCATTTTTTCTTGGGAAAACAGACTGCATAGAAACACCTGGTTTATAGTTAACGGACTTAACTAAGATATGACTATGTTGAACAATATCTTTATCGCATCGTTATAAACCACCAGAATTATTCTCAAGTGGATATTATTGGCATGATTGTGATTATCAAGGTTTTTGCCCAGTAGAGTATGGCATGGCAGTAGTTGCCAAATTCCAGAGTGCCCTCTGGAACTTGGCAACACATTTTGGCCACAGATACACTAAGCCAGCGTTTTATCCAACCATTTGGAGCCACGGCACATATTTCATAAAAATCACATGGCATACCACCAAACTAAAATGTCACTAAAAGCGCATTGATTATTTCCCCCTGCACACTACGCATAGCAGAATTGGCTCGGTTTGTCCCCAGTATACCTTTTTTGCTTTCTTCTGACCACTACTCATGCTAGGGCCTTCATCTGGGTCGAAATTTTCTCCAGGACCCAGGTCAGATTGACTACTTTTTCTTTTCAAATATTTATCTATTGCTATTACATGCTGCTTTGGCTACGTCCACACGCGGATCGTTTTCAGACGAAAGCTCCGTTTTCCGATCTATCCGGATTAGTGTGGACGTAGCCTTTGTCTTACAGTTTACTTGCAGGTGGCAGCCCAATTAATTAGAGCAGGTAGTTGTACTGCCATCTAGTGGAAGAGAATGTAATAGTTCTACACATTACTCACGCCAGTTGCTAGAGTACTAATCAGTTGGAACTGGATAATCTTCCACGGCACACCTAATCATTTCTCACAGCACATACAGTGGTTGGGAAACACTGTACTAAGCAGACAATATGAGCAGAGTTGGGTTGAGTCTAAGTAAAAAAATAGCTACACATTATTTTATTATATTAGAAAAATCTGTGTTTCGTGTTTCTGAATGAAAAAAATATTCATATCAATATCAATATATTTGAATACCAAATATTGGTATCTGCATCGGATCTAGGACCATGTTAGCAGGTTGACATCAGCATTTTGCAAATAATCTCCTGCTCTTCACAGTTAAACAAAAATATATCTCTATTGAGACAAACCTTGTTCTTGACTTCCTCTTTTTCATCATGTTGAGCTACACGGTAGAGTAAAAGTTGTAATTTTCCAAAGTCGATCTGCATGGCCTCAATCAGCCGTATAGCTATCCCGGCCCAAAGCAGGTCACTACCGGCAAAATGCCAAGCACTAAAATGCACATAAATGAATCTGACGTTTTGTTCCTGCTGGTTCTCCTTTGTCCAGATTGGCCTGTAGAAGAGCAGCCGTCCAATCAGTGCAAAAAAGCCAGTAAATGAAGACTTTACTGAACGAGGCCTGGATCCTTTTGTATATTCCTGCTCAATCCTTGAAGCCTCCGTATTCATGTATACTGAAAACACACAAAAAGAAAAGAATACTAACACAGGTATCTGATGGTTGAGTTAAATTTAAAGGCAGAAATATGGTTATTAAACACATAAATGTGATGAATGTCATGGTAATTTTAGGCTTTTAATAGTTTTTCTGAACTATTCTGTTTACAAAAGTTGGGAAGGTCTCTTGAAGCCATTTCTTAACAACTGCACAATCATTGATCATCAGTTCAAGCAACTGAATGTAAGTACAGGTTATTCAGATGCGTCACCACTTTGCCAATGACTGGAAGAAGACCCAGACTATCACCCTCAGATGAGAGGAAATTGTTTAAGATATTCAGGAACCAGCAAGGCTCAAGCCTGCCATGAACTAGAAATTCGTTACATACCAGTGTCACTGTCCCCAGTGAAGCCAGTTTTACATTGCAATGGACTAAGAGGGTGCACACAGAGAAGCCCTTGTTTCAAGATCAAACACTGGATGGAATTACAAAAAAGGAGAACTACCTACAAAGTCTTCAACTTCACTGCAAACCAACAGCTAGACAAAACATTAGTGCCCGTTTGAGCCTGTATGTATACTTGTGCAGATGAAAGTATGTCCAAAATAAATTCAAACACATCCACCCATCCATCCATCCATCCATCCATCCATCCATCCATCCATCCATCTTCTTCCGCAGCAGCCTAAGGAGAGAAGCCCAGATCGCCCTCTCCCTGGCCACCTCCTCCAGCCTGTCCAGGCGAGCCAGGACCTGCTGGGCCAGCCGAGAGATATGTTCTCTCAGCATGTCCTGGGTCTGCCCCTGGGTCTGCTCTTGGTGAGACATGTCCGGAACATCATCTGCAAAAAGCAGAGATGAGATTCTGAGACCACCCAAGTGAAACTTGGGTTTTCTGTACATAAAAATTATGAATCGATGACAAAAGACCGCCCTGGTGGAGTCTATCCCCCACTGGGAACAAGTCCGACTTATTGCCGGCTATGCAGACCAATCTCTTGCAACGGTTGTATAATGATCGAATTGGCTGTAGCAATGGGCCAGACACTCCATACTCATGAAGCACCTCCCGCAAGACACTCCAAGTCCACAAAACACATGTAAACTGCTTGGGCAAACTCCCATGCACCCTTAAGTATCACTGAGAGGATAAAGAGCAGGTCCAGTGTTCCACGACCAAGACAAAAACCGCATTATTGCTCCTGTATCCGAGGTACGACTAACGGACGGACTCTCTCTGCCAGCACCCTGGCATAGACTTTCCCAGGAAGGCTAAGGAGTGTACTCCCCCTGTAGTTGGAACACATCCTTCGGTCCCCATTATTAAAGATGTACGCTGTACAATCACAAGAACATTTCAAAGAAGCAATTAAAAGCCCCAAAATACCATCCATATGATTAGTGTATATAAACTTCTGACCATAAGTGTTGATGTGAAGAAAAAAGAAAGAGTTTTTAGACTGAATATTAAAGCAATAACTGTTCGCTGATAAAATACCCTGAAGCATGGGACTACACCCAAAACCTTGCCAAGAAAAGTGATGAGCCTGGCTCTTCTAGAAAACTCATTTAGTTACATGTAGAGTATATTATTACAAGAAACTATAATATACACAATAATCCATCATATACAGAGTTAATGACTCTGTATATCATCCATCTACAACATTTTGAAGCTTCATTATTCTATAAATATATTTTATGTTAATATCAAACATTCTTCCTTAAAAGATGTAAGTTTTAAAAAAATGCTTCCCTAATAAACCTGCTTCATTAAGTCAGCTCTGTCATGTGTTTACATGTTCAAATACCTACATATACAAACTATACTGTCACTCAACAGGATGGCCTTTGACAACTTTAAGTAAGTTGTTAAAGTTCAGTCAGTTTGTAAAGGGAAGAAAAGTTCGCCTACAATCAGTTCACATACGAGTAAGCAAGAGCTTAATTTTTGGACTTATTACAAAAATGAAACATCACGTTATATGTTATATTGTTATATTGTTATACACCACAGCGTTATCGCGAAAGCTGCAGTTTTTATAATCATGCCATAGTTCTACACACTGCAATCATGTTCACATCCAAATGTTGGCACTGCGATAAAGAAACAGTTCCAAAACTGTATTTACATGCAAAACACGGGGAGTTTGGTTGTGTTCGTTATCAAAACAAGCATCCTGTCGTTAGCACCTGATACGCTGGGCCAGACACACCTACCTTGCATTTGTTTCAGGATCATGTTGATTCGATTCTCACATGAAGCGTAGAGTCCCACAGTTGAAGGTGATGAGACTTTTGTAAGAGTCTTGGACAGCGCGTATGCATATATGTCATCTAAAAAATTAAAAAGAAACGGCATCATGGTTTACTCTTTTTTCATCCGCATGCATTTTAAGTGCCAGTTTCTTTGACACACTGCTGAACATCAGTGCACATTAACACTGAAACCAGGGAAACAAATTCTCCACTCAGAAGTGAATTTCAGAAAATGGCAAGCAAAAATTGAGCAGCAGTGGACAGGCTGTAAACCACTGTAATTTTTTAATATGACAAAATCTAAGAACAAACCAACCATTTTAAGTTAATTCGACTGGATAATGGCATGCACATAAAGTAATGGTGCTTTTCTCTAATAGAAAATTATATTTCATTACTAACTTAGTAAAACGCAAGCATGGATTGTTGGTCAGGAAAAAATGCCGAGATAAGCTACAGAAAAAGGATTACTTATGAGTCTATTCTCCTTAGGTGAAAACAATAATGATGACATGAATTGGCCAGTAAACCTATGAGTTCCCAATGTAATTTAATTAAATTAATAATGAACTATTTGCAATTACAATGGAGAGAATGACCTATAAAGCAAAGTGCAGAAACACTGAAACAGTTGTTCATATCAAATAGATTCAATGCCATGTAAGCACATTAAACCAGACACAAATACAAAACCGCACAATCAACAACAACAAAAATAAATGGAAAAAATAAATCAAATATCCCATTAAAAAAAAAGCCCAGGGGGCCTTTACATGAGCTGGGCAGAGGGAACAAACTGAGGATGGAGGCACTTAACCTGTGGTAAATCGCTGCATTAATAAAAA
This sequence comes from Hemichromis elongatus, assembly GCA_015108515.1. Lineage (NCBI taxonomy): Eukaryota > Metazoa > Chordata > Actinopteri > Cichliformes > Cichlidae > Hemichromis > Hemichromis elongatus. Next base: position 66,926 of record VUQR01024070.1, read on the forward strand.
TGCACGAAAAGGATGTCTCATTTGTAAAGTAAAACTGAAAATGAACCCCTGCTGAGGGGCGGAGCTTCAAATACGTAATTATTAAACAATATATCACCTTCTGTTGTGTTCTTCATGATGATTGTTGGGGAGACTGCCAGGTCTCACAGACTATTTGTTTACCCTGTGAAGAAAAGAAACAGCAGAGATCTCAGTGTTTCTTTCTCATGCTGCCCCATGAAGAATGTGGCCCTTATCCACTGTGGCATCGTTTTGGAGAGCTGTATGGTCAGGTCCCTAAATATTTGGAAAACAGCTCAGCTTTTGTCATTGTGCCTCAACACAAGTGAACAAGATATGATGTAAAGTGTAAAAATTCAGCTTTAAGAAATTTAGGAAAAAAAACTGAAACATGAATAAGCACGGGCACGTAATACTTTTTTTTAAAGATGATTTTTTTGGCCTTTTAGGCCATATTGGATAGAGACCGTGTAGATAGACAGGAAAGAAGAGAGAGAGAGGGGAAGACATGCAGCAAAGGTCTGCAGGTTAGACTCAAACCCAGGCCTACTGCTCTCTGGCCATATGGCATATGATCGCCAGCTCAAGCACTGAGACAAACTGGCGCCATGGGCATGTCCTTCTTTCAGGTTAAAAATTAGTCAGTGTTTACTTTACGAAGGCACTTAAATTACACCGTGTGTTTGAGTCATCTACAAAAACAGGAAAATGGCGTTGCCAGTATTTAATAAATGCTGATGGCTGCCTGGGTTAACCCTCAGCCTCCTGGTAGATAGACCTACAGTATGAATGTAAAAATCCAAGATGACATCGTTTTCAATTTAATGGGTTTGTATGATTTTTAGAAAACTTGACATCTAATTTATACTATAGCTACACATATGGTATAAGTTTCAAAATCCTATGTTTCTTCTTTCTTGAGTTATCATATTCACAAACTTGGGTGTCAACGCCGCCCTCCACCCGCCCGCCGGTCATGGTTTCATGGCAGCGTGACATCAGTACCCCATCAGCCTTTTACAGCTGAGGGGTAAAAAAAGCAAATGTAATCTTTTCTGGAATTAAGTCAGAAAGTGTTCACTTGAATCACACCGTCATTGCTTCACGTCAGATCACTTCAGATCCCCTTCAAATCTTCACAAGTATTTATTTGCTATGAATGCAAAGATTAGTTGTAAATCATTATTTAGACATAGATAGAAAATCCTCACATTGCATTTCTCTTTGATAATTTATAAGAAAGGCTTTGTTGAATTTTTGAACACCTACTGCAGAACATCTGCACCACCATTCACTAAAAGCTTCTGAAAACTGACCGCGCCCAACCATAAAAAAAAGAACAAATAAAGAATAAACTCACCATTCCCTCTGATACATCATAATATCTGATATGAGGTTTATATGATGTACCTACACTTCCTGCCCAGTTTGGTGCACCTGTTCGACTGCTCTTCGCTGCAAATATCTACTCCGTCAGTCACATGGCAACAATTCAATTTAATTCAATTAAAGGATCTGAGCTGCAATACAGCAATTCAACTTAGTGAATCTTTTCTTCTTTTTGAAGTGTTGCTCGAAAGTCATTTCAAGGGATGGTCTTTGGATAATGATACTAATGTAATGCATTTAAACAAGACCTCAGGCCATTCTCTTTTATGTCCACAGGAATGTCAGCAGCTTACCTGAATCATTAATTATCATTGCTATTATGTAGTCGCCTTTCCTGCAACATATTTTCAGCTTGTGCTCTTGCCCGCACATGCCTAATAGAAATAGACCGACTATGGAAAACAGAATGACAATACTGACTTTGTTTTGTGTTAAAATAATGTTTAACTTTCACGGTACGACCTCTGACCGGAGTATGTAAACTACAGCCCTAAAACTTCTAAAATTATGCCTGAAGCTTCCATAAAAGAATGAATGGTAAATTGTTCTTGGCTACAAGTGTGGTACTAATGAAACAAGCTTACCTGAGTTTTGTTTTAAGTGGTCTTGAGTAAAAGAAAAGAGGACTACCAGCAACAGCTTAAGTGTGGTGAACTGTATGTAACTAAGACCTCTGTGCTGTAAAATTTTACAACCCTAATAAGAGGAGAAAAAAAAAAAGAACTAGGTAATGATAGGCTGTCGCTGTAGGCTAGGCATTTTCCAGGAAATGAATTCAAAAGCAAGATGAAATTATTTCTGAGAAATGAAGGTGTGCATTTCTTCCATTCTTCTTTACTTTGCACCTAACTCGTGCTCCCAATCTCCTATCTATTCAGAGAATGTGAGTGAAGTGGGTAGTTCCTGAAAGCATTACAAGGTAGAAAATATCCCTATTTTTGCAATTGCTCCTGGCATTAACTGTCCAACTTTTTCGTCTCATGGAAAAAATGGAAAAAATGAGTGATTTTATGCTGGAGCCTTGGGTCTGCATGATTCATGAGCCGAATTCCTGGTATAGACTCCCTCAGGTTGAGAATGACTGGATCGCTCTGCCCAGCACGAACTGACATGCAAAGCAGTTGCGATGCCAAAACAGCAACACCAAAGCTTTTTGCCTGGAGTAGGATTTGTTATGACATAACTGGTTAGTCAAGCTTTGAAAAACAAGCTAGAAGCTTAATTTCCCTTGGCATATTTTTTTATTTTTTATTTCTTTATTTTAATTTTAATTTTTTGCATCATCCTCTTTATACCATCTGGTGTCGCAATATACCTTATGCTACAAGTCCTTCAACAAACCACAGAAAAAGCACTGGGCAGTAAGTCATGTCAAGGTGGCTGCTTTCAAAATTCATTTCTGATATTGCATTTAAAGCATATAAAAAGACCAAAGATTGGAATAAAAAGATTTCTCTTTAAATCTCTCTTTATCTTCAGTAACATACAAATGGCTGTAGAAGTTTGCAATTCTATGGGCCTGTTATTCACTGGTGCAGAGAAGGAGATCAGAAAAGTCCATTTTACATTCTGTTGCTCATTATATGAAGATTAATGGGCACTTGGGCAATGCACAGAATTTAAAATATAGATAGATAGATAGATAGATAGATAGATAGATAGATAGATAGATAGATAGATAGATAGATAGATAGATAAGCACACACACAGTCCTGCTTTCACTATTGGAAAAATATTTTAAACCTATTTGTGCTGTGCAATCACACACAGGAATACACACGCACACAAATGACCACCTGTGGAGTTTTTCTGAAGGCGAGATCAAAACCTCTCTATGTATCTGCAATAAACATGTTTATTTCTGCTATTAAGAGTCCGTGTGAACTGACTCATATTGGGAGCCAATCCCAAGTGGTTATTAGAAGAATTGCAGTTTTTTTGCACTTAAGCTTTGGGCTTTATTTTTCATCTCCACAGGCTGCTGCCAGGGTTGGAAAAAGTCATCTTTGCAGAAGCGCTTTAAAGAGCGATACCCATTAGGATCTCAGCAGGCTCCAACACACTCTCATTCCAAAAGTGTGAACTCCTCTCCCAGCCATTGTAGGGTGAGAGGTGCATATATACCCCCAGAAAGGTTGATCTTCTACCTAACAGGTCCCTCTTGAGGGACACTCCCATAGGGATTAAATATGGGATTCTCCACCATTTGACCTTAGAACTGAATGACATAGATGACTGAGAACCTTCACAGGCTTTCAATGTGTACCACAACATTATTTAGCATATACTTTCATACTTTAATTACTTATATACAGAATCATAAATAAGTAGAAACTGATCTGTTTTAGGACACCTATCAGCCAAAGTGATCCCAACTGTCTCCAGTTTCCAGTTCCAGTTTTTTGCCTTTATTCAAAAGACAGGAGGCAGAGAAAGAGAAAGAAAGAGGGGGAAGACACACAGCAAAGGACATTGGGTCTCAATTGGACTGTGATTGCCCAACCTGTGGGCTAAACCAGCACCCACAAACATGCTTTTTAACGATGCAAAGTTGGTGTTTTTTAAGCATGGGTTTTTATGGAGACAGAGTCCTTTTCAGAGTCAGTAGCGGTTTTTGGTACTTCCATCTGTCGGCTTTACTTTTTAGCCCTGAAAGTTGCAACTCTTACCAGCAGGACTGAAGCCAGAAGCTTCTTGCTCTGAGTCGACGCTGCTAAACAACCGGAAACCGGAGAACCCACACATTTACGGGGAAGATCTGAAGCAGGAACTTGCTGCTGGGACAATCAACACACCACAGTGACACCCAGTATGAAACTTACAGCTCCAAAACTCAGGTCTATTAAAGAACTGATGATGATGTCATTGTGAATATGTCCACTTTTAAAAAACAAACAAACAGTAGGGCCACATAACAACATCACACAAATGCATCGATCCAAGTTTTAGGCTATTTGCTGAAATGAGGTTTAATTAGCATATGTCTGATTAAGATTTAAAGTGCTTGGCTCAAGGGTGACTAATTCTGTCTTTATTCCAAGTACTTGATTGTTCAACGACTTTAATTAACTTGATTGTCATAGATCGTGAGTCTCTGTGTCCCTGTATGTATGTATGTATATATATGTCTGTGTGTGTGACAGAGAGGCAGTTATTTCTTGGCTAGAAGTCTTTCAATCAATACTGAATGAACTGGATATTACCCCCCCCCCCCTTCCCCCCCCCCACCCAC
>VUQR01024075.1:3155-18619 GCA_015108515.1 Hemichromis elongatus
GAGGGAAAGAAAGAAAAAAAAAAAAAAAAAAAAAAAAAAAAAAATGACAAAAAAAAAAAAAAAAAAAAAAAAAAAAAAAAAAAAAAAAAAAAGAAAAAAAAAAAAAAAAAAAAAAAAAGGTAAAAGCTAAATGTCGCTCTCTTCTGCAAACAGTTCCAAACGCTGACTTGGCACATTTCTGCACACGGTGCTACTGTCAAGCTGCAGTTTCACTTGTTTACCCTACCCTGAAGCAAAGACAAACAAAAATATCTCCCCGACATATTGTACTTCCAAGAACCATAAATTAACATAAATCAATAAAACACACAAATACATTAATAATATGCATTTATGCATTGGCTGAGAAGTATGCCACCATATTTTGCTCTACACCCGGGGGCCAGCTTGTTAGAGCCCTGCTCCACAAAACATGGAAAATATCAGAAGAATGAATTTGAATAATCCTTTGGAGAAGGAAGACTTCTCTGAATAGCATAACAATGATAAAACCTTTCAGAAGCACAGCAGTATGTCTGAGGAGACTCCTTCACTGGAATGGTGACTCAAACTTGGACAGTGACAATGAACTGTTTACAGAGCATCCATAAAAACGCAGCATGATTCATTCCACAACAGCCTGTCACATATAAGGATGACAACCTGGCAGCAGTTAAAGTAGAGACATCAAATCTCTCTATCTTGCCATCTTGTTTTGAGCGATCCCTTTTGAGCCTCTGTGGCCCGAATCAGCACCTCCTTTTTTCCCTCTCTTTTCTGAAACAGACTTCACAGACGTGAGCGGAGGATGGAAGCAAGAGTCTTGGCAGAAGCAGAGAAGGCAGACGTGCTGTAGAGACCATTTCCTGTGGGCACTGGGTTAGAGGAAGTCTTTACTCAGCCAGGTGAGTGAAAGGACTGAAGATTACTGCCATGGCCATCTGGTAACCGCAGCACTCCCGGGCTTTGGAGCTCCCGTCAACCCGACTGCCAACACAATGTCCACAGTGGACCACAAGGGTTCTAATGGCACTCAGGTTACCTTACCAATCACAGCCACACAGACACACCACTTATGCCAGTGCCTCTTAGCAGTTACATTGCTGATTGCACAGAACTCTGGGAGACAATTATTTTGTACAATCATTTGAATAAAGTTTATTACTCATCCTTAATATCCTCACAGATGCGCACACAATCCCACAAAAGATGTTTATTTTTGTGTTTGTGTGTGCGTGTCTGTGTGTGTGTGTGAGAGAGAGAGAAAGCGCCGGGTTGGGGTGAAGAGCATAAGTTTTACAATCTTCCTTGCTTATCTGTTTTTGTGCCATATGCTTACTGTAAATCACTTTGTGACTGCCTTGTTTGGTGAAACAACTTGTTTACTCAGTAAACACAAGCTGTTCAAAAAGGAAGCTCGAATCTACACCTGCATCCTTATATCAATCAGCCTGAATACACAAACCATAAAAATCATTTTTAAAAATCACATTTTATATGACTTTTATGTCGATTAGCACGTTACGATTGGAAAATCTGTTTACTGCACCTCTGAAAAGCAAAAAAAAAAAGTCCTATGTGATTCTTATTTGGGTCAGTGCTTTAGTTAATCTCTTTGTGCAGCCATAAACTGTTCATATAAATTCTGCTGTTTATCAATTGCACCCTGGAAGTCCTGTTCTGACCACGTGCAATTTTACCATGAACCTCAAAGAGCAAACATCAGATGTTGTATAAAACTGGCCCATTTTTAAAATCATCCGTGGAGACGAGTCAGCTGCAGAAAGCGTGACCACGAACATGGTTGTTATTTGTTTTCGATGTTCACAGGACTGTTCCCCATGAGTATGTACCCCACAATCAAACAAGCTTTAACGTAATGTCCACAAGTGCAAGTAAAACAACCTGAACAGTGACACAAACCATCATCTCAATGTGAAGCTGCACCTGCGACGTGTGCAGGGGATCCAGTCTATGAGAGTTATGTCCAAACTAAAGTTAATATTTTATGTGTAAGGCATGATTTCCCCTCTAGCATCAATGTAGAATTTAAGATTCCAGCTTTGTAATACTTTATAAATTGTGTACAAACACACCTGCAGTGAAATTATAATTGACATTTTTAAATACCACGTTTGGTATCATATTTGGTTCCGGAAGCTTGAAACTTTTATCTTACTGAGCTATAATACTTCAGGTGGCATTTATTAAAATTCTTTTGACAATTTAATAAATAATTTTAAAATAACTACAAATCATATGATACTAAAAAAGGAGAATGCGCTGCATAGCTAATATATCAAACACGAGAGAAGGATCTGATTAACCAGGTTTCTTTATGTACAGTGCTAATGTCATTGTCATATCATTGTCATTGAGAATGTAAATTTAATCAATGTGAAGTGAGTAATGATGATTTGAATAAATAGAATGCTTTTAGTATTGTAAAATGTAAATGAAGCCACTGTATGGGCAGTATCTCCTCACAGTGCTCTTGCTTCTTGTTTCTAACCGTTAACCTGAATTCATTGTACTTAAATTATAAGATGTATAGACTTATCTACAAGTGCATATTAGACTGATTGGCGGGATGTATTTTTTTGTGTGGAGGTGTTAAAGAAAGAGGGTCGTGACAGAAATGGCATGCTCCTGGCCCACAACAACAGCAACCCATTAATCAACAGCTGTATAGCGCAAGCATGGATCAGCCAGGTTCCCCTGAGTATCCCATCATTAAAAACCTCTCAGGCAGTCTGACAAAGCTGTGTTAATTAGTGTGTTGGAATTAAAAAAAAGAAGAAAAAAGATCCTCGAGGCTTTTTTTTTTTTAACAATCTAAGAAAATAACGGCTAACAGGGCTGTAGAAGGGGGCAGGTATGGATGTCTGAGGCAGGAGTTGCTCTGTGACATCCCGAGGTCACAGAAAGATGGACGACTACATAGAAAAGCAGCTTACTATGACACAGAGTGCTTTTTATAAGTGGAGGACTTGTCACCTACAGAATCCCAAGTAGACATTAAGGCCAAGCCATGCCATGGTGGTCTGGAGCCATGTCAGTTAAAGCCTTTGCCTCCAGCATTGGTAAGTTCTCTAGGAAAAAGCAATGATAGATAAATACCGTTCTCATCCTCCCATCTGCAACTACCGCAGAGAAACGCAGGTGTCTAAAATGAAAGGATAAAGTCTGGTGAGACCTCTGGAGCCATGAAAGGCACAAGTCCAAACCCTGGCAACAAAAATGAAAAGTAAGAGAGGGGTGAAGAATAAAATGTGCAAATGCCTGTGAATCACAAGGTCTACCAGAATAAATTTGAAAATGACTGTAGTCTCACAGACTCCCACTCAGGACAGGGTTGGGGAAGTGGATCCCACACCTCTGATTTGAAGGCATTAACTCTCCTTTTTTTTTACTCATAGTGCAATAATATCACTTAGTTTCAAGCTTAAGCTCTTTAAAGTACTTCATAGAAGTACAAATGTAAATGTATTCTAAATGCTGCTTGCTTGATGATGCTCTCTACCGGCCCAGACCCAACAGGATTTTTCTTGTTAATTACATTTGCAAAAATTGGAGGCTTGAAGAAAATGTCATTAGGCATTCAGTGGTGTTTTACTGATAGCAGGAAGTAGTGCTAAAGAGTATGAAGGAAAAAGAAAATAAATATATATTATTGTAGCTCCATCAGCTGCTTCGCAAAGGTTTAGTGACGGTTTATTAAACAAATCCACATGTTAATACTGTAATTCATGCTTTTGGAAGATTAACCAGTACCATCAGTACAAAATAAATACACGTAAACAGGGCAATAATAATAATAATAATAATAATAATAATAATAATGGATTGCATTTATATAGCGCTTTTCAAGGCACCCAAAGCGCTTTGCAATTCCACTATTCATTCACTCTCACATTCACACACTGGTGGAGGCAAACCACAGTTGTAGCCACAGCTGCCCTGGGGCAGACTGACAGAAGCAAGGCTGCCATATCACGCCATCGGCCCCTATGGCCAACACCAGTAGGCGGTAGGGTAAAGTGTCTCGCCCAAGGACACAACGACCAGGACAGAGAGCTGGGGGATCGAACGTAGCAAGAACGTTCGCCCTGTGGTTCAGGGGATTGCTGCTATAACACTACTATAAGACTACTCAAACCAATAAAAGATGTCATTTACAATCTCCAGATAGTTTAATTTTACCGTCTGCGTTAGGCTGATTTCATTCGACAGACATTAGATTTACAGCATGACAATGCCTTTATAAGCCTTAATACAGCCTGAGATGCCCCAGCAGAGATATTTTTTGAAAGGCAACAGAGGCTTTGAGCCGATAGAGTCCAGGCACTCCAACTCAGGAACAAGCTGTCTGTGGAGATCAGACACAGTAGCTCTTTGTCTTATTTTAGGTTTTTAAGTTTTGAGTCATCAAAGTGTGTTATACGTTTAATCTGTTTTATCATACAATAAGGTTTTAAATCCACTCCATATGTGGTTATTTCCTTGTTTGGTTTAATGTAAATACAACTATTATTTCTTTTTTTCATTATCACCATCTTTAGGGATTAAAACAGGACTATAAATATCTTTGCTATAAAAAATATTAGTATCCATTCATTTTTTGTATGTTAATGTTATTTCAGAGATACCAAATATGATATACTCACATATTTTAGTCTTCACTCTCAACCTGAAACAGGTGTTGAAAAGTGGCAGCCAGGTTGTGATCAGGGTGGTCTTTTTCTCAGGCCAATACAGTATATAGAAATATCTTCAGATACTATTGAGACTGATGGAAAGTGGATAGCATGAGATTGCGCTCACATCTCATCCAATTTTTGAGTAAATTGCTTGTGTGATTTCAGAAGGTGGAACTGGTTGGTGCTTTCAGCTGGAGGTCTCTGAACTACGATCTAATCATAGCTGGTAACAACACTACAGGAGTCCAATAGGTTACAGTCAACGTGTATTTTCAGCATGTACAGATGCAATTACACAGTAAGTAAGAGTGGGACTAATCAGTGCTGTGAATGGGTATACAGCGGCTTGCGCAGGAAGACCAGCAGTTCCAGGTGAGTGGGTCCTCTGTTGGTTTCATGGACCTAGTTCAACTAAACATCTGTGATGGGAGGGAATCACTGCCTGCCAAAATTTTTGTAACCTAGCCTAGTTTTTCAAACTTTTTTTTATTCATGAAGGTGTTCAGCACAACATAAATACAGAATTAACTATTTAAGAGCAGGTTGAGGTTATGTAACCCTAAAAATTCCCCTCATGCATGAGCCGTTAAGAATTGTATCCAAATTGTTTTCGGGGTATTTTACTTGGCAACATCGATACAATGTCTTCCAGCTTTCCTTATATTCTTCCAGTATGTATTTGTGAACATATGATGCAAAATGTTCCATTCTGTATCTAAAAATACCTGGATCCTGAGCTGGAAAAACTGCATCTGGGCCGCAGATGTTTAGGTTTCTCAGACTATTATTTGCAGAAGTTATTGTTTAAAAAAATTTAACGTTTATTCTTGGTCTTGGAAACCTTGACTTTGTGGCGATTGCTTCAAATTCCAAACAGCTAAAGGATGTTTGCAGGAAAGTACATGTACTGTAGTGCAGTATTTGAATAACATATGAAAACACTGCATTATAGAATAAAAAGGAGAAATCTGTGACTTCGCAGCGTGGTGTCAAAATGCTAATACTAACATTTTTGAGGACAGATCAGTATAAATAAGGATTAATAAATACTACCTGTCATAAATCATATTTAGCAATGGAGGATATCAACTCTCACCTTTTCTCTGGACCTGAACAGCTACTCATAGAGCAGAGCAGTGCATTTCCTCTTGCAAACTTCCCTGTCAAATATACAGCTTATGTATCATGGCTGTGAAAATCTGACGTCTGTCTATCATTTACAGCCTACAGTTGTTACTCTGAGCTGAAAAGCAGGTGTGGAGGGCTGAAACCTGCGTAGGAGTTGCCAGGTTCTATCAATGTTGCCATAATTCCCAGTGGCTGCCCACAGAGCCCAATAAAGGTCACTGCTTAGTTAAAGGCCTATTATTTGAGAAAAAGCTCATGTCAGTGAATTCCCCATGTGGCTGTGGGAGAGAAAGCCCATCCTGCCCTGCTGTAGATATCTATTAATGCTACCGGGGTTCCAAACGGTCACTGGTAGCGTTCGATAAGTCCACCAAGTTATTTAATTCCCACCTGAGGTAGAATGAATTAATTAAAATGTGGCGAGCCAACCGTGCACATCTATTAAATTAGAAAAAAAAAGAGGGAAAGTTTTGTGTGGTGTTGGATGAGTGCAAATTGAAATGTTGAATTGTGGCACTGCAATAACTGAAAGTCATACTTAATGTATGTAATTAAGTCCAAAACAAATTTAGCTAATATTATCGGGAGAATTGAGATAATTGTTAGTTTAGGAGAAGCACTGTTTGCTACGAATAGCAATTAACTACAAAGTGTGTTTGTGCGTGCGCGTGTGTGTTATTATGAGTTTAATGGGTGAAACTTTTAAAATAATTTAATCATTTAAAGTGAAGTATTCCAGCACATTTGTTTACAGTTTAATAAGTGCCCAGGGGACTATTTTTTGCATGTTGTACCCAGTTTTGTCCCAGTGTTACCATTCCAGCAAGACACCAAAGATACCTGAAAACAGGAGTTCCCCTGATAAAAAGAGTAGAGGCACGAGACCATATGTAGCTTCAAGCTTTTGGCTTTAAAATTGTCATCAGGAATATTTGGATGTGCTTACAAAGCAACAGAGAATGATACCAGGTGTGCCATCTGATTGCTCCATTCCATCAGTTAGTGTCTGTGTCCACAGACAGTGGATTTTGCACCGGACGTGCCCATCACCCCTATTTTAGAGCACTTCTCAAGTGTTTATTTCGTCTGGTTACAAAACGTTCATGTCTTGAGTATGGCCATGTTCCTAAAATCACACTTTTCAACTCGGGGTGCCAAGAGTGCAGTGAGGCGTGCACTAGAAACGCTGAACTTGGAAGGATTTCTCTGCCTGCGGACACAGACCCTTAGGGTGACAATGCTACGTCTGTTTTATTTATTATTTAAAAGAATAGTGAAAGCGGTGTTACATTATCAGTATCTTCTGAAGTGCGATAAATTAGGTATTAATCAGGATTTAAGACCCTTTATTTTAGGGTTTACTTATTGATATAGCAGTTAAGAGCGGTCATGGCTTATTATTGCGGAATTAAGTGCTGAGCAAATGATTTGTTGACTGCCATCATTTCAATCCAGAGGAGAAGATGAAGAAATGTATGCAGTGGAACTCAAAATGATTCTTGTGGAGTGAGAACAAAATTTCTGCTTATGGTGCATGGTTTAAATGTGTTAAGAGATGAAAAAAAATTATTAAATAAATCTGGGTAATTAAATTCACAACATATATAATGTCAGAATATTTTATATTTTTATATCAGAAGGTTTATATTATAGAAGATTAAAGAGAGATCAAAATAAAGAAATAATATTCTGTGACTTGGAAATTCTTTCTGAGTAATCTTTTTTTTTTTTTTGTTTAAATTATGTATGTAGACTGAGTTGTTATTTTTTTTAAAAGTGACGTTGAGAGCACTGGAGACACAACTGCTGTTTGTTAGCCGTTACTTTCTGACACCTTTGTTTGTTGCCAATGATTATGTCAACTGAAAGCCTGAAAACACGCTTTGACAGTATAGCTACTCTAAAAAAGTGATATTTAATGACATGAAATTTAGCTTGAAGACTTTTGACAAAGCTTGACTTCTCCCACAGTAAATTCAGCTTTTCCACCAGCATCCCAAAAACAACAGAAAGTATACACTCATCCTTTCGAAAATCCCTCTCTCACACAGTCCATCAATGCATATGCACATACTCGATTCCTGCGTGCAAATCACCATTTTCTTTGCCCAGACATTCGTGAAAGTGAAAAGAGCGAGGAAAGCAAGGGGATTTTTCCACTCAAAACTCAATTCAGACAAGATGTGAGAAAAGTTGCATTCTGATGTGTTTCTGAGAGTGTCAGGAGAGCCACTGCCAGGAGAATGCGACACAGCAGGGCTGACAGCTCCATCATAAAGCTCCCCAGCCAGTCGTCAATCACTCAGCAAGGCTCCCGTCGGCCATGGCGCTCCAGAAGATGAGCAGGCGTGCAGAGACACACATACACAAACAAGCGTGGAGCACACAAACACCATGGCAGGAGACCACTTCACCATCACACGACTGGGAGATTTCCAACTAGGCCTGGCAGTCTTGGTACAGAACTTCAGTCAAATTGAACTCTTGGCCCTTGCTATTAAACACACACAGACACGCACACTCACAGAATGAGCACAAACTCTAAATAACACACATGAGCCTCTGCACATCTCCCTATGACACTGACGTATACACCACCTTGAAATACTGTCCACACACATCCGCAGCCAAACACCAGGACAAATATGCACACCACGATGAAAGCTTTCTCTCTCGGTTGTGATTACTCTTTCTCCTGCATGCCTCCCATGGATATGTGGAAGTAATCAAGCTCAGAAAACAGTTTGGTCCAGAGCCTGAATCCAGTGCTCTACGTGAAAAATCACAAAGCGATTGAAAAAGTACTTTCCAAGGGTAAAACAAAAGTAAGGCTGCTTGAAGTGTTATTAAAAAAGATCTGGAATGGAAATTAGGTATAATGGCTCTCTAAGGAATACTGCTATGCTGTGTTTATATGCTTTTTCTTTTCGGTCTCATAAACGATAATGTCTGTGTGTGTGTGCACAGGGGCTGGGCTACTTTTTCCTCATTTAATGTGTGTTTTCTACCTGATTCATTATTTATAACAAGGAATTTAAATAATACAATTTAAATTTTAAAAAATTAGCAAAACAAAGAAACTGTTAAAGAACAGATGTTTTGGCTTCCCTTTTCTCCTGTGGAAAGATACAACTAGAACAATAACAATTGTACTTATAAATTCAGTTACTGTAAAATGCAAATTGCTGATATAAATGCGAGACCTGCTTTGCCATTTCATTTACTGTAATTTGTACCGGAATGTTTTATTTTAAAACAAAAATTACTTAAAGGAAATACTGAACAGTCATGTCTGAGCCCGAGACACTTAAAGTTAGGCTTGTGGGCTAGTGACCCTTGGTGACATTTTAGACTGCCTTAAACCAGCTTGTTCCAGCCATTATCGTCACAGATTTGATGTTTAGAAATGCCACAGATAACTACATTTGTAAGTTAACAACTCAACTTGTTCAGCATGTGCACTTTTTTCTGTACGGCTCTTATATGCTGTCTCGCTAAGTTCACCAAAAGTTTGAGGTATGGCAACATCCATACATCCATCGTCACAAAAAAGAATATTTAAACATATTTAAACTGTATACAGCCCAAAGTTATTGAATGCACTTATTCAAGGCAAAGAGACAAGTGGATAAAGACACAAGCACTTTAAGCTTTTAAAAGGTAGTCCACATATCAATGGGTTATATTACAGTAGCTATTTCCTTTTTGATTAGAGATCTATGGTTTGAGTGTTTGATGTTCCCACAATAAACATAACCACACAATTACATAGATTTAAGACCTGAGACTAAATGTTCAACATGTGCAGTTATTGGTTAAATTGTTGCACAATAAAAAAAAAAAAGACTTATGCAACACTCCGGTATACATGATGTAGCTCGTGTTTCCTAAACTACTCTCTCTCAGGTATCTTGTGTGTCTGGTTACCTGTGTCCGTTTGACAGAACCATAACTTCCACAGGCGACAACCCCCCCTAAAACCCCCAAACAGACACTCCAAATCTACACGTCTGTACGCTCTGTCTGAACTGCTCTTCAGCACCTACGCACAGCAACACTCAAACCCTTTTCTCTCGTCAAAATCCAGCAGTGTGTGGGCAACTCGCTGGTTCTCTAGGAAAAACTCCAACACAGCAGCATTCAGCTAGGGGCTTGTAAGTATTCACACATCCAAAGAGCAACAGCGGAAAAACAGACAGTCCACTTTCAGTCAAGGTTTATGCTTCCTGAGCTTCTACATAGGTAAGCTCTCATGGGTTAAGCTCCACCTCTAGCTCTATTTCTCAGAAATATGACTTTTCAGGCCTCGAGGGGCTATTTTGGAGCAAGGGATTAGCGCACCAAGACTCACACCACACCTACCACCTATAGCTAACCTCAGGGTTCATAACAAGACCCCATGGGTATATGTTAGGTTCAGCGGGTCTCTGAATCCCCATTAGTCTGCCTTCCCTTTTACACCATACACCCTACCACGAGCTCTTAACCCCCAACAACACGACTTCCAGGGGTCACAGGGCACACAAACAACAATGTTAGATGGTATCATCAATTCGTTCTTGGATAAAAGTAAAAACCAAACTCTACAATGCACATGCCAACTTTTGACAAAAGATACTACCTCTCACATTTAACGCTTAAAAAATACATATGTTTTGATTTTTTTTTTTTTTCCAGAATGAAATCAGCTTTGTAGAGAGGGAAACAAAATGTATTTTTCCAGGAGGAAAATTGGTTGGTGTATTTGACGATTCAACCAAGACTTTCATTAATTTACCCCCAAACAACAATTTGTTTTCTGCTTAAGTGCCTGGGAGAGTGGACAAACTTTGCAGCCACAGTATAAATGAGATTCAGCTCTATTGATTCATGTGGGTAAAGTGGGGTCACCGCAAAACAGAAAGAAAGGAAGAGCAGGCACAACAGAGTTACAACAACAAATAATCACAACAAAATGAACACCTCGAGGATAATAGTGTACACTGAAGATAGCATTGCAGTGTCTTCATTAAGATGGGGTGAACAATAGGAGGCAGCTAGCTGTCAATAAAAGCATGTGAACAACAGATGAAATGCTTGTATAAAATCCATGAGGGACACTTGGATGAGTCAGTTTGTGTGGGTAAAAAGGGATCAAAACCAAAATGTCTTAATGATCTTCCACACTTTGCACTCGGCGTACAATATAGAAACCTCTCTGCTCTCAGCCTTCTTCACTGGGAAATCAAAAAGTTCCCCTAAATGTACGTCCGGTCTAAATTTCATTAGTTGCTCAGAATGAAACTCTAAATGTATATCTTGCCATTCTCTTGTGGCCCCAAGAGTGATGGACAGCATTCTGAATCCACTTCTCCAGGATTACCCTATTTCAGCTGTTTTTTTAATTGAGTTTTAGAAAAGCTCAGTAGCCATGGCAGAATGATAGCAGGTCCTCTGTGGCTTCACCCAGACTAAGCATGTGAAACTCATAGTCTTCAGTAAAAAGGTCATCTGGAAGTTAGAGTATTAATTACAACCAAAAGTCATCGGCCTCATGAGAGTCACCATTTTCCATATACACAATACTGGGTTTATTAGGGCCTGTGTTTCTTTGCAATTAACCTCAGAGTAATCTTTTAGAAGAATGATAATGAGCCAAGTGTCTGTCAAAAGTAATGAAGATCTTGAGCTTTCTGCACTGACACATTGTGAATTTTTTTTTTAATACATTCAGCTCATTAGGAGCAGTATGGAAGAAAACTGTCTCATTCACACAAACTCGCCCTCTTCACCTTTGTCCTCTCTTTACTGCTCCTGTGTCAGTCTTCGCACCGTTATTCCCTGTACCACTTGTCTCAAACCAATTAGTAAAAAGTAGATAATATACTGAACTGCTATTAGGTCTAAATGAAAGTGAGGTCACATTGACTATAGCACAAATGAAAGGAGGATACTCTCTGGGCTAAAATAGGGTGCAGTGCACTAAATAATAATAAAAACAAATCTGAGAATGAAACAATCAGTTAGCCAACCATGGCTCTACAGTCACTCAGTATTTCACTGGACCTGAACATGTAAATCCTCCAGCCAGGTGGGCAATCTATCAGGAGTGACGCCGCACAGAGATATGTAGTGGAGCTCAGTACTCAACGCAATGACACCTGCTGGACTGAATGATGGTTTTATTTTAAAATGCTCTCTCTGAATAAGTTTAAAAATATAGCAACAGAGAGTACATAACAGAACCTTGACCATCAGTAACCGTCATCAGAATCATAACACCTTGCTTCATTTTATCATTGTCATGATTCAATAAGGCAGGTCTGCCTTCACTCATTTGCGTGCAGTCCCGGTACTGGGGCTTCTAGCCTCTTCTTTACACAACTTCCACTTTCCTACACTGCCAAAATTAATTCTGTCATCGCTCTCGTCCAGTCAGGGTCTTGTTGTTTGTTTGGGCTTTTTTTTGCCTGCCTTCTTTGAACCAATCAGCACTTTCTTTCACTTGCACCAGCAGTGATATGTTTAATGTCTGCACCTAGGCCTGCATCACACTGCTGTTCTGACTTGCACTATTCTCAGTGAATTGTACTTAGTTAACATAAAAGTAGTGCTAGATTTAACAATTTTAATTACACTCAGTAGACTGCTCAGCTTATAGTGCTGACTTTTCTTCACACAATCAATTTATAATTTTCACATCAAAAAAGCTAAATTTTTACTGTTACATGATAATAATTTATCTATCAGGACACTACGTGAAAATCACCTGCCTGCATTTGGTACATAAATTACCTCCTTTTTTGTTTTAGTTATGACAAAGGTCATTAACCTGAAACATAAGCGTGCTTATTGAAATGATCAGAATTCCTTTTACCTTAATTTTGTGTACTAACTTTTCCTGTTTACACAATATTTGAACTACATGACTTTTGTTCAGCATCATCAAAAAGCCAGTACTATTGGCTTCTTGTACAAGCTAAATTATACTATGGCTTATTGGTATTAACAAAGAAAGCAATACTGTTAAACACACAACATTTTTTTTCTGTTCAGCTGCAGTATCCAGACGAAATACATAATCATACTACACGATTTTCAAGAAGCCGCAATTTAGTAATTCCTCGAGTTAAAAGCAACTTTTTGAAAATCTCTTTTATATTTAGAGCATCTTTTCAGTGGAATAAGTTGCCTTATGCAATTAGGGAATTGGCTTCTATTTACAATTTTAAAAATCACTTAAAAGCCTATTTAAGCAGCTTTTAATTGTTGTAAAAAGTGTAAGAGGGTGATGTCATTTGTAATGGAAATCTGTGAATTTTGTCTCATTGTTGTTGTCATTCACATGATCGTATTCTCACAATTGCAAAACCTCTGTGGATGTAAGAGCCAAATCATGTTGAATCTGCACATTTTATTCCATTTCTTTGTATAATATTTTATTTGATTGTATTTGATGGTTTGGGCCCCAGGAAGACTAGCAACCACTGCTGTGGAAGCTAATGGGGTTCCTTATAAATAAACAAATAAACAAATATCCTCAGACACAGTGGTTTTCCAAGATGAGCTCTGCAAATTCTCCAAAGACTTGTCTTGTCAGTGTCTTACTTTTATCTGTTTACGTATTCACTTCTATTAATGCTATGTCTGTTAATACAGTATATGTGTAATATGGCAACGTCTCGGATAGAGCTCAAATAGAAAAGTGGAATGGATCGTCATCCACAAACCAAAACTATACAAGAGATAAAAACAAAACGCAACCTTAAAGCACCTGGAAGAGAAAAATCTGAAAAAACATAATAGCCCATAAACCAACAATCTTAGTGTGTGTGTGTGGACGGGTATTGACATCTTCATAGGGACCAAAAATTGGAAGTTTACTCTTCTCGTGGGGACCGACAGCCCTTGTGGGGACCAAAATCCCGTCCCCACGAGTTTGAAGGTATTTTTGATGTGTGGTTGAATGTGGTTTTAGTGTCAGGGTTACTATTAGGTTATGGTTAGGTTAAAGGGAAGGGTCAGGGTTAGGCATTCATTTTTGATGGTTATGGTTAGGGTAAGGGGCTAGGGAAAGTATTATGTCAATGAGATGTCTCCACAAGTTATGGAAACACAACATGTGTGTGTGTCTTTGGGTTTTTTTTTGGTTTTTTGTCCTGTCTGGCTCTTTAACCATCAGAATTGTTTTCTGAAGGCCAAAAAAGATGCCTAGCGGTTTTACTTTACCAGATGGATCATCATGGGCTCACCATATTGATCCATTTGAATGACCTTTATTATAAATATGCATTTGTTTTATTTTATTTTCTATTTTTACAGGCGGGACAGACATGGGATAGGACAGGAAGAAAGAGAAGGATAGAAAGAAGAGCAGAGGAGGGGAAGAGATAGTAAGAAAAGGAGGAGCGAGAGAAAAGAAAAAAAAGAAAAGAAAAAAAAACCCTGGATCACCTGTTGAGAGAGAGAAAAAAAAGAAAGAAGAGAAAACAAACAAGAAAAAGCAACATAATATAAACAACCTTTGTTTTGTTTTTTATAAAAAACACAGTGTGTATTTTTAAGTATCAGTGTCTGACTCGGCTCCCTCTCTGTCTGTCTTTTTGTTTTTTATTTTCCTGATTCTATTGAGTGGATACAGGAAGTACAGATGTTTAAGGCCATCACTGCAAAAGCATTAGTGTTAAAATAATTGATCCTGGGTTAAAAGTTGTGTTGTAGCCTTTGACAAGCTTCTCTCAGTGCGTTTCTGTGATTTCGTTGCATTGCTCCTGACAGAACATCCTGCATTAGGTGTTTAGGACTCATCTCTAACATGCTTTTTAAAGTTGTAAATACATTTTTATTGAACTGAGATCAGATTTCTGATGGTCACTCTACTAACATGACGTTGTTGCACTTAAACAATTGTCACACAATTTCTGAAGTACAAATGTGTGTTTAAGACTTCAAGTTGAGCTCTTGAGATCTGTTTTCTATCTGTGTCTCTCTGTGAGTGTGACATTTGTGGTGTGTGTGATGTGTGTCAGTGGGGTTTGGCAGTTCTGGTGGTTCCTGCTCCTCCTCGGCTGGAGCACCTGCAGTAACTGATAATCAGTCCAGCACATTAGGTTGGAAGAATTGGACTCCATTTTTGACACAGAGCAGCTTTAATTCTTACACGTTGGAAAAAAGTTATCGTTCATCCTCCAGCTTCACTGTGTTTATGTTTATGCTAACATAGTTACTAGCCATCACGTAGTACATCATTATATACCACCCAGTCCAGAGCAAAGCTGTTCATTTTCATTTTGCTGTGGTGAAATATTGGCTTTACTACCCTCCTTCATGGTTCGTGCACATCAAAGCACAGTTTGCTCTTTGTGCCTCATGGGGTGGCCTTGCTGGATTTTCTGTCCACTGATGTGATGGCCATCCTCCGAGATCCTCCCACCCAAGAAAATACACCGCTCTTAAGTCACTGCTGCTGCAGTGCTGCTCCCTCTCTGATGCAACTCCTCTCTCTCTCTTTTGGGCCTGGGTGATGGCACTGCTCTCAAACTCATGGACTGCATTGTTGTCCTTGCTAGGAACAGACGGCAGATTCCTCTTCACTCAGCTCTTCCTCTGACAGTTTCTGGCTCCAGTGCGAGCTGGCCTTGTCAACTCACCGCTGCTGGCTGCAAAGGATCCCATTCT
>VUQR01024085.1:7743-40751 GCA_015108515.1 Hemichromis elongatus
AATGTATCTTTTAAGACCTCTCCTTTCTCTTTGGCCTCCCTGCTTAAAACTGCAGATTCTCTTTAACAATCTAAATCCCCCCCAGTTGTATTCTCCCAGCCTAATCTTTAATCTTAAACTCAGCTGCAGTAAGCAAGGTCATGTGGGACACCCCTAAAAGAAAGGCTAGCTATGCAGGAAAGAATATGATGGTAGTGAATTAGAGCCCTCACACCACTCTCTGGTCTAGCAAAAACCAAATCCTCTGGTTTATAATAATTTGCCATGATTAGTCCACTAATTCAGAAAAACGAGTTGCTTACAAGCATTAAATTAGAGCACCTCCTAAAATAAATGAAGCCTAACAAAAACACAAGCTTCAAGAACCAAGGTTTAATAAAACTTTCCTATAAAATGATAGCAATGATGAACACGTTCACTCTGCACAATGAATAACATGAGGACTAGTGTGCTGTTTACTGTTTGTTTGTTTGAGTTCTCTGCATGAGATAATGTAGATCTCTTTTGTGTTTGGCCTTTTTAGCTCAGTTTGAGTTCTGGCAGCAGTAATTGTAAAGTTACTTTGGCAATATGAAGTTTGGGCCCTTTTGTGCATGTGCTTGCCATTAATTATGAATGCCTACGCTTTACCCACACCCCGGAGCTAGGTACGTAAACTTTGCTTTGATCTTAATCGCATGCTGCGTTGATTTGAATGAGTGCGTGAAAAACAACAACAATTTCTTTTTGCTTGTGTTCTAGTCACGGTAATCGTGTGTCGCTTTTCATTTTAGTGTGCATCTGTGCATGAATAATAGCATTTGTTTTATTTTTATTGTTTTATTTGCCTTGGCCATGTATATGTGTTTGGGATGGTGATGGGGTAGCGACACTGAAGTGATAGAGAAGTAGAGACACAAAGAGAGCATGGGTGCACATGCACCAGACTCTATGTACTTTTGGTCCGCAATATTATGTAATGGAAAAACTGGCACAGAGGGGTATAAGCAAAAAGCTAAAGGGAAGGAAGGAGAAGGAGGGAGCCAGACCTAAATATTCAGAGATGTTTTGCACTAATGGAATATGCTTCACTACAATATAGTGCACAGCCATTTAGGAATCTGCCTTTGTCATTAGGCAAATTAAATCTTCTTAATGTTCTCTCTGTTTAGTAATGGAAGCTCCTCTGTCACCCCTTCCTTCTCTCCCCTCTCTCCCCTCCTTTTCGTCTCCCTCTGTCTTGCTCCCTCTCGTGTCTCCCGTTGGCATCCCTGTGGTGCTCAGTACTCCGTAGTCAGCTTTTGCTGTCTAGCATACGCCACTAAAGCTCTAAGTACATCTTCCCAAGACTGTGTACTTAGCTGTGGTGCTGTCACCGCATTGCTGTAAAGCTCCTACTACCCAAGAACAGCACAGCAGCACATCAGCAGACATTTGCTTTACCACAAATGCTGTGGCACTAAAGAGTCAATTTTGTCATCCAATTGTTGTGACTATACACGAGAAACCAGAGATTAAAAGCGATACGCTGAGATTAATATTTTGTCACGTAGGAAAGTTGTGAATATGAGATTTGAGCTCGGTAATTCTACACTTCAGTTTTCAGCACAGTTGACAGCTCCAAACTCAGTCAGCAAGTAGTTTGTTTCAGTACCAAGGACAGCGCTGCTGAAGCCACTCTCCTAAAAGCACATTTTAACATTATTTCAAATCCACAGGAGACCTAAATTCTTAACACGTAATATGTTTACTTTTTTCAGATACACTTATTAAATATGTTTCTGTAATTTTCCAACTTTTGGAAAAATTAAGGCATTTCCTATCTTATTGCCATGACTGTCCCTTTTTAAGTACTATAGGCAAGGGTTGTGTGACATTGTTAAACTGTCATAAAAGGTTTCAAAGCACTACACAGATGGTATTTCAGTCATTTATTTATTTATTTATTTTTGAGTCATCTGTTTTGTGGAACAGATGTGTTGCAAGACACCAAGGCTGTTAAGGTGACCCTGTTTTGGTTCCAGCACTAACAAAAAGTGGGTCAAAGATAATCTAATGTGAAGATTTTGGTATTCCCAGGTGTTATTTTTCAGGTTGTTTTAGTGAGACATTAGACCTGAAAAAGCTGAACTATTGGTGTGTAGAATCTCTAAATACATGGGTTTTAGATCTATATACCTTCAAGTGCTGTGAGTTATTATTCTTTCATGGGTTATTTGGGTTCGTTTGCAAGACACAGCAACATTTTCAGTACTGCATGGTTTACATTTGTTGGTCTAATGGTTGCTTTACGTCTAACACTAAGAGGGCTAGCATGGTTTTAATGGATTTGTAATCATGGATTTCTCAAGATACTGCAGTTCTTTAATTTGATGCTAGGCTACACTGAAAACATGCCTATTCTCCAATGGCTTTCAGCATTTAATTAATTTTGTCATTACCAGCAGTCCTTGTTATTGGTCTCCTGTGGACTTCCATGACTTAGCCCAGTAATGTGACTCCAGTTCAATTATGTTAGGTTGTTGGGAAAAAATGAAACAGAACATTTCCATTTGGTATCCATAGATTCAATACTACACAATGGACTGTAGAAGTACATCACTGCCTTACTGGAAAGTGTTTTTTGTACTTTATTAAGTCTTTCATTAGTCTACTACTTCTTTATTAACTTGTTTCTGCTGACAGGTTATTTGAACTTGCTTTAACAGGTATGTTTAACCCATGGACCTCCATTCCATAGTGCTGCAGCAGAGAGAGGGGGAGGGGAAAGGAGCAGAGGACAAGGACATAGAGATTAGAGGCTTTGAAAGAGACAACATGAAAATGGGAATCCAAAAAAAGAGATCTCACAAAGTGATGAAGAAACAGGAGCAAAAAACTGCTGGAAGGGAAATATGAGAGGCACGAAAAATGGAGAGAGTGTCTGCAAAACACAATTTAAACTCCCAGAAGAGGGTGCGCAGTTTCATGTCATTACCTGAGAGGGGCAGCAAAGATGCAGCTTTCTTATGGCTACTTTCTATGCCTCTATTAACACAGACCAACAAAGACTAATCATCCTTTTCCCCTCACACTCTTTCAAACACATCGTCAAAAGTACGGATATTTCCTCCTTTTCTTTCATGTTCTTTTCTCACCTTAAATTTGACAAAGAAAATGGGAAAAAAGGCAAAAATGAGTTATAAACAGTGAAAATTGGTGCAGTTGTATCTAACTGTTTGAGTCAAACATGCAGTGAGTGAACAAGCACCACTCCTGAGAGAAAACCTCCTCAACCCACCTCCATGTTCAGTCATCTCGGCATTTAATAGGCAGTGTTGAACTAGCAGGTGATCTGCACTGACAGTGTGAAGGCAGAGCTTGTAGCAAAGGCTAATTGGTGTGGACTGACTTCAGAGAGAGTGTAGATACTCCGTGGTGGAGTGGTTGGGTGAGGTGGCAACACCATAAAGCATGGTGGGACATACAGTGAAAGTATCGTGCTACAGTATTTTTTTTTACCTCCTCATTGGTCTTTTTATTCAAGTCCCTGATGGGAATGTTATACAATCACAAAAGTAATAATTAATGTTGGAAAAATATCCCGATCTCCTTCTAAAACAAAAAAGAAGCCTAGATTTTTTTTGCCAGGATAAAAATGTAATTTAAAAAGAAGTTAGTCCAAAGCACACCTGTGAGAGAAAATTACTGGTGACCTCTGAGGCTTTATGCATATTTAAAATGGAGGAGATACACTCATGCAAAAACGGTTTTACACACATGCAAATGTAAATACAGATGTGTAGAGGAGGTAGTATGCTTGACATTAGGCTGAAATGTCTCTAATGCTGACAAAGGCACTGCCAAGGAGGAGTACTGCCCCAGAGGCAGGACTCTGTGTTCACTCTGACTCATCAGCACTGGTACACACACACATACACACTCACTCAGTCACTCAGACATAGACATCACAGGCTATTCTATGTTGGCATGAGGGGGTCTTCCCCATCTCTGATCCCTGTGGAGATTAGTACGGCTCATCCAGCCGAGTGTGTATCTATCACTGCAGGGCATGCTGTTAGAGGTACTGAAGGGAGGGATTTTAAAGCCAGACTGTGTACGCATCTATATGTTGTGCAATACATGTGATTGAGACTGCTGCTAAGCATAAACTGAAGGCAGCTACGTCTAGCTGCTAACCTGCCTCATTTCATGCTTTGTTTTATGCCTCTCAGTTACACTTACCCACCGACTCAGTGCATATTTTTGTCGCAAACCACGGGCTGTGTAGCATCAAAGTCAGACTGAAATCACCTTATACTTTAATGCTTTAACATATCTGCAAAATGTTAGTTCTGAGCATCAATAAAAGTTGAGTGGGAGGGTGCGAGAGTAGGAGTAGAGAGACTGAAAGAGAAAGAGCAATGGTGCAGGCTTGTTGTGAATCGCACACAAAACCTACATGAGGTGGGGGAGGTGGGGGGGGCGGGGGGGCTCAATTAGGTAAGTGTACACCTACACAGTTTGATGAGGGACTGTTCAGCATATGAGAATGTTTGATCATAGTATAACTTCCATCAATTGTGTGTGTTTGTGTGTTTTCGTGAGACAGAGAGAGAGATTGGAAGAATTAAATATTCACTAGTTAAAAGCAACACTTGATTTGGAGAAACAAAATGAGGTTTAAAGTGTTTGGATAAAGTATAGACTTTACTTCACACCAGAGTTCAATTTTCCTTTGCGTCTCAATTTTCCTTTACCTTAAAGACAATTCATCTACCCTGGGGCAAGCTACTGCCAAACAAATGAGCAAATAGTGAGCTTACTTGCCTTATTACTCAGTTAATTAGGCCTTTTGAGCTAAATACCCTCAAGAAGTCCCCTGATCACCTCCTGTACCAGGCCACACTAGGCATCCTCTGTTTGAGCCTCTGTAGGCCCATTTAGAATGAGCTGTCCCTCTGAGGAACAGAGCTTCTGTCTGCCTGAGCTCTTTAGTCTGGTGTTAAAATCTGCCCCAGCCATCCATTGCCAAGCTTGTCATCATAACAAGCTTACACTGTAAATGCCCAAGATTAAACTAGATATTGGCAGTATACTACATTGCCCTTATTTGTTAGCTTCATGCTAATACAATATGCAGGATGATGGACGCCAACAGTTGGATAGCGGCATGTCAATATTTGGTCAATCTTGGTCATTGCGTAATGCTCCACTTACACTGATATAATCCAGAGAAACAGCAGATTGTAACGACACTAAATGCTGGTATTTGTATTCGTGTCTGGGTGGCAGCCAGTCCTGGATTCAGTATCTGTCGAATCGACAAGTAAGCACAGAAGAGAGATGAATTCTCAGCTCAGTGAGCAACATAATCTTCATACACTGCTCCTCTTAGCTATATAAAGGTGGGTTTATCTTCTGTGTTGTAGCTGAGACCCCAGTGGATTCTCCTGTCTTGTAGAAAAAACAGTGTGATCCTCTGAATCATAAAAAGACCTTTAAAAACATTTTCAGCTTTGGTACTTATCATTTGCGTAATTATTGATCAGTGCTTCCATATTTCCTCGTGGTCTAACTGGAACAGGACAGCTGCAAAGTTGCACGTCTTTATAGCTGTAAAGCCTCTATCTTATATCTATAACTGGCATATGTGAAGATCCCAGATTTGCCTCATCAACAAGCCATAAATGGTAGTGTAACTTAAATACTTCATTTGAGTCACTTATTCTCTTTGTTGTTGATCAGCTGGGTTGTTAGAGGACATTAAATGGCGCAGAGTGGAGTTTGGCAAAGCTGTTACTTCACTCCTTGGTTCAGAAGAAAAACATATTTTCGCTGCTAAGTTTTAAGTAGCACATTCTTTTCATTTTGATGCATTTCTCTGTCAGCAATGCCTGTAGCCTGTAGCTGCTCCGCAAGACGCTGGTGTGTGTAATAGGGCTGTTTTGGAGGAGCTCTCCCCCAGCTGCCGTGCTAATTGAGGTGCAGAGACGAGCCCCAGCCAGATGGAGGGAAGATGCCGCAAATTGATTCCTCGCATTCGTCTTCATTAAGGTCTCGGCTCTGGGGCTCTGCGAAGCAAAAGAGAGAGGGAAACAGAAAGAGTAGGAGGGGGAAAGAGAGAGGCAAAAGAGGGCAGAGGAGACCCCCCTCAGGCCCTAAGGACGCTGTTCTGATGAGGTAAATTCTCACACTTCAGAACAGTGTGTGCTCCCGTTTGTGTTTGTGTGATTGCGTTGATATGTGTAGCAGCAGGCAGTGGGAAGGAGGAGGAAAGGAAAGCTTGAGCTCCAATCATTCTCTATCAAAAACAAGTCAGCAAACGTCAGGGAGGTGGATGTCAAACCTGTCTCTCTCGCTTCTCTTCTCTTTCAGGCCTCATTGTGACCTCCCCCAACCTCTGATAAAACCCCACCTTCTCCTAGCCTCCAGCGATGGTTCTCTGCCAATTTCAGTTATATCTTAGCCACTTCCACTAACTGTGATCCTAAAGGTGCAACGCCAGGAGGGACAGAAGTTTTTTAACAAGTTTCTTCACAAAATTCACACCAATGGACACATACACCTGCCCTTTTGGCCAAGTCTCTCTTGAAAGAGATTTTTAATCTCATTGAGACTTTAACCTAGATAAAAAAAGGAAGACATTAACAGCACCCAGATCTTACATTGTCGCCCCCATCCACACCGTATTGGTCTCCCTCACAGCCCTAGTGATGCAGTCCATTATCAGACAACACAGAATCATCTGTCACTTCTGCAAATTACATTCCCCATACTTAATGGGCACCATGTTTATGTAAAGATCACTTCAGATTCTCACCATGGGAGCACTAACACTCTGTCTTTCTGCCACATTCCTGCACGCCAAACATTTTTCACTGCATGTTACCTACCACCAGCCTCCAGCCAAGGAAATAAATATACCACCACCTCACATTAAAACAAATACATTTTAGACATAACAGTGTTATTTTTGTGTCACAAATCTATGCAATAAAGAGTTCTTCTGTTCTATTTTTCCCAGCATATTGGGGAAAAAAGAGGATTTGTCAACGGCGATAAGCTTTTCGAGCATGCTGCACGGCGGTAACATGAAAGGGGATTGGGATGGGTTGGCTGGCTGGCTGACAGGGGTGCAAACGCTATAGTTGGTTAGCTGAAGGTGGTAGGTTGGTAGGATGAAGGGAGTGGGTACTGTTTGATGTTTCATCCATTATTCGTGCCACGTTACCTGGATTATGTGGCGACTGACTCAAAGGGGGGGGGGGTTACTTAGGACTGTCACAAGCTGTCTGGAAGGGCTTTTTCATTTCACTGTCTGTCTACTTCGCCCCCACTCTCTCTCAAACATACACCCATCCCTTTCTTTCCCTGTCATGCCCAACTCTTATACCCATCCTATGACATTCTATCATAAGCCCAAATCCCTGTTTCTTTCTCTTGGTCCGTCCATCCATCTATACTCTCCCATTCCTCTATCTTGCTTTCTTTCCTCTGCTGTACTTCCCTCTGTTCTGCAGTGACATTAAGCAGCTTACCACATGTCTTGTTGCAGGCTTACAGTGTGCTGGACGCAGAGTTTTACTGTCATTCTGTATATACAGGTGCTTTGTGAGTCAGAGCCTCTCTGATGGATTCCACTATGTAAGTTTCTGTGATTTACGTATCTGCCTCAAACTTGGCTATGTTATACAGAGAAGTTTAAAGGCATCTCTTCAGTCTTAGAGCTAAATCTTTAAGTTCTTTTTGTCTCTGTGGATGTGTAAGTGACATTCAGACACTTTTTCAGTACTTTTTTGAAACTCTTACAATTCTAATTGCATCTTTGGTCATCGACAATATATATAGCATTTGTCTAATAGAAATGTACTCTTACTGGGCACTTGTTAACGCAAGGATCTAATCAGCTAATCACACAACCTGTGGCTTGTACACATGATCAAGATGACTTCTTGAAAATCAAACCGAACATCTGCATCAGAATAGGGAAAAACATAATTTAAGTGACTATAAATATGTCATGGTTGATAGCAGGCAGCTTGGTCTGTTTCAAGAACATTTCAGGTATTGCTGATCTACTGTCGTTTTTTGTTTGTTTTGTTTTTTTTTGTTTGTTTCTGCTCAACTACATCTAGGGTTTACAGAGAATTTCTCTAGGTGAAAGTTGTTAATGGCAGAGTTCAGAGGAGAATGGCTTGATTGCTTTGAGCTGAGAAGAAATAAACAGCAACTGAAATAACCACTTATTATCATTAAGGAATGAAGAAGAGAATCTGAATGAACAACACATCGAACCTTGAAACAAATGGGCTTACAACAGCAGAAGACCGCATTAGTTGCCACTCATGTCACTTAAGAACAGAATCATACATATTCACCACAACTGGACAATAGAAGGTTGGAAAACATCACCTGGTCTGATGAGTCTCATTTTTTGTAGACGGTAGGTTCAGAATTTGGTGTAATCAACATAATCATGAATGGATCCTGATGAGTAGCAGTTGCATTTTTGTCATTTTCCACAGTTTGCAGCTCTTTTTCTTTTGTCACCTTTTATATGCATTATTTTCAAGTTAATATATCTCAATTTCATCACTTTTATAGGCACTAGCTTTCATACATGTTTAGTTTTATGCCCTATAAATCTGTTTGAAGTAACATTGGCTTCGTCCATCTCAATTTTTCATCTTTAATTTGTTTTCTGCAGTTTTGAAAGTACTGAATCTGTAAACCACTTTTTTTTAACATCAGCTACTTCATTTTCCCAGTTTTTGTCCTGACCTCTTGACCGCTTCTTGTTTTGTTTTTTTTACACTTTGCTTCCCTTCTCTATGTAGCATTCTACCTTTTGCCTCTTTCACACTGGGGGAAACAACTATTTCAGAGCTGCCTTTTTAGCCTCCCTTCGATCCCTCTTCTTCATCATCTTACTGGGAGAGGAGTTAAAGGTGAAGGCCTTGAATGCAACCTGCATTGCTGCCCCACCAGCCTTAGGGGATTGCCCTTCCAAACAAATAAACAAACACACAGACACCTACAGACAAAAGTCAAAAAGTGAGAAATGTGAATGAAACTCATTTTTAATGCCTGTGTCGTGAATTTCTCAGTTGAATGAAGTGTTGCCCTGTGGACACTGGACATGATCTTGAGCTAGTAAGAAGAAATGCATCATCAAAGAAAGGGCCAAATGGGACTATGCATTACTTATTAGGAAACTGAGACATGTGGGGGTCACAGACAGCTTTCAGAGCTCATTATTTATTTTCAAAGGTAAATAGTTAAAAATAGACAGCAGTGGCATGAAAGCAAGCAGAAAACACACAGTAATACACAAATGACCATCGCCTCTTTGTACACACAGAAAGCAATGTCCTCAAAGCCATATTTGTTTAACTGTGATCATTTAGATCCATAAGCATTTGGACAGTGACACAGTTTGTTTTGTTTTTTTTTTAATAAATTTGGCCCTATAAACAACTTTAATGAGTCTGAATAAAGCAATGAAGATATTTCAATGAAGTGCAGACCACCGTGGTTGCAGAATTCTTTGTAGGTAAATAAAATAATCAGTTAACAAAATGTAATTGTAATTATTTTTAATGAAGTCGCACCTTCATCAATTTAAGTCTAGAGGTTTTACTGAAAGTGAACACCAGTGATGACACTCATGACACAGGAGGACGACCAGATTAGGCTTAGGTAAAAAAAAAAACTTTCCTGAAAGCACAATGTCCATATTTAGTCCATTAGTGTAACACTAGATATATATAGATAGATATATAAATGTAACACTGGGTATTCATTTACAACCCTTATTCTGTGATATTGGTTCGCAGAGGAAATATTTAAGTAGACTAAACTAAATTAAAGTAACTTTAAATATTTGGTTTAAAGAAATGTAAAAACAAGTAAATACATTGGAGGTGCAATGTTTATGCTAAGATGGGGAATGTAACACATATTTTAAACCTGCTCAACTGGATGTGAGGTTTAGAGAATAGCCATTGAAAGTTATTGTCTCATACAGTATAGTTTAAACCAAAGAAAACAGACAGCTTCTCACACCTCAACAACACTTAGAATTTGAACAAAAGTGATTTACTTAGATACCTGCAGCTGAGATGTCAATTTGAAAAACATATTTAAATGACTGAGTAATCTGACATGGGCCTCGTTAATGTCTTTAGTGATACCTATAAGGGATGTATTCACAAATGCAGTAAATCAAGGTCAAATGGTAGAAGGAATCAGATAATACATTAACCAAATAAGACTGGTTCCATTCTGTTTGGTGGAGAAAAGATACAAATAAAGCAGCTTCTGAAGGTGGCTGCATTAATAACCTGGCAAAACACCACACAGAGGGCAACTCTGCATTTGGAAATATTTACTGTGTTCCATAATTTATAGCTAAAAGTTACAAAAAGTTATGGTAGTGTGAGGATGTAAGAGTTTTTGTAGGATGTAAGATTTTTTTAAAAATATATTTAAGGACCCTTACTGTAACACACCTTTTTTTTTTATGTCTTTTTAATTTTGTTTTTCCGAAAGCAAACATGGACATTGAAAAGTGACATAATTAGTAGAGTAATCTATTTGCAATTAACTGGTGGTGTCTCTGCTGGAGAAACAACAGACAGATGTTTCATTAGTGTTGATGAAAAAAAACTACAAACAGACGCTGAGGGTCACTTGTCTGGGGAGAAATACTTTATG
Organism: Hemichromis elongatus; assembly: GCA_015108515.1. Classification (NCBI taxonomy): domain Eukaryota; kingdom Metazoa; phylum Chordata; class Actinopteri; order Cichliformes; family Cichlidae; genus Hemichromis; species Hemichromis elongatus. Next base: position 18,421 of record VUQR01024085.1, read on the forward strand.
ATGATAGAGTGCACTGTATGGTGCACATGTCATTGTCTGTTTAGGGTAAGGCTTCTTTGTATGAGACATGGCTCTCTGAAAAGTGTTACGCACATGAAATGTAGCATTTATATTTCACAGTATGATGCGTAAGATGGATTTGGAACCGAAATCTGTATTAGTTGGCACATTAATTAGACAAAAAAGTCTGTTAACAATTAGTCTTTACTAATGTCATTGCTTTCCAACAGTAGTAACTAATGGCGTCATACATCTGTGACCTTTAAAACTAGTTAGTGATCACTCTGGGCAACAATTTTGCATGACTGTAAGAAATTGGATTGTTGTCCTTCTGGATTTTTGTGTTAAAAAACAAACAAAAAAACAACAAAAAAGTAGTTTATCAATGATGCAAAGCAAATTCTACAAAAACTCAGATATGGTTTCTAAAATTGGATACTAATTATAGTTTACCTTTACCTGGGAAAGAAAACAGTAATAATATGTTACGAGGCATATTGCAATGTATAGCATGAACTTGACAAACCCTGAACACTTCACCCTTAAATGCTATCGAGTGTTCCCACACGGTAAACCCTATACCAACCCACACACATCATTCAGCGCAGCATGCCGCAGAGAGCAAGGCGACTTTGTAAATATCTCCACTAAGGAGGAGGTGTACTTATTTGCGGTGAGTCACTGACATTATTTAAAAAAAAAAAAAAATGTAGAGCTCAGATGATACAATCATCTTTAAGGTCCCCAAAAATGTTGTAAAATGTTTACTGTTCACTGGGAACGTTAAGCCCTTCAAAAGTCTGTGCACTGTGGGAGTGAGCAGGTGTAAAAGCAAAGGGACGAGTTGGCCTGAGAAGTGGATGATAAAAAAAATGTTCAAAGTAAAGATAGGGAGGAAGAGATGGAGAGGAGAAGTGTGATAAGAGAAGCCAGTCGGATGGAGACAGAACTCAAGAAATAAAAAGTGAGAATGCATGACTAAGTTAACGAAACAGCCCAAAAGGAGAAGACTTGGCGGCGCACAAAGAAATAAGATGCACAAAAACTTGATTCGTATCATTACAGTATCTCTGTTTTCTGGTTTTTAATTTGCTTATATTGTTGTTATTTCCTTTATGGGGATAAAATCTATTTGTGTTCAAGTAATATGGCGTCTTAAGTGACTTTCCCAGATTTGATTTTCTTTTATGAGTCTATGAGCTATTGTAGCATAAAGAAACAATTCAGGAAGTATATTTGATTCAAAGATACACAGAGAATAGATTAGGAGACAATGATAGATGGATCAAAGGAAGTGATAAACCCACTTTATAATATTTGATTCATTTATTCAGGTAGCTGTAAAAAAAAAAAAAAAAAAAAAAGTTTCTTTATTTGCCACACTTTGTGTTTGGCTGCATTAGATTTAACTGCATGCTATTCTTTACGAGCAACAATATCCCCTTTGATCCCATTTAATTTAGAGCTGAGCGAAGATAATGAAATGCTCTCCATCTGGCTTCTTTGTCCTATTCTATATTGATTATTTGGAGTCCTAATGTTTTGGATTGAAAAGCAGTTTCCCAGTTTACCCTGGCATATGTGGAAACCATGCCCAGCCAAGCACATCATCCAACCTGATCCTGGATTGGGATCCCAGAGGGTCTGCGGTTGTTATGCCACACATCGCCAAGCTGCTGAGTCTGGCTGACAGCCACTGTCTGGAGCATGTTGATGAACTGTAATCGACCTTTCCACTATTCTATCATGCCATCACAACGTGCACCCTGGACCACTAATATTATATATATTTTATACCCTTGGGAGAATTTCTGTCAGCACTTTTCTAAAAGTTAAGAAAAAAAACCCTTAATATTCAAAGACACTGTGGCAGGATTTTTCTTTTCTCATTCGAAGTGCTGGACTGGACTCATTTGGTTTACACATCCATTACATTCATTTTCAGACATAAATATTGCCTGTATGAATTCTTTATTGGCTTTAGAAATTAGTTTGGGCTTGAAGCATCTCTTTTGAGTTAATTTCAATATTTTATCTACTAATTCAACCTTGAAATGGACATATTTCTGTTTAATTGAACTAAAACTCAAAAGATGCCGTGGAAATGAAAAAGCTAGATAATCAGTGTTCACAGTCCTTATTGTAACTGAAACCTGAAAATAATTCTTCCTGAAAAAATAACTTAATTGATTCTCAAAGAAAACTCTCAAAGTAAATGCACAAGGTATCAAATGCTTAATTATGTGTTTAAACACGGTATAAACACAGTGGCGTCGTGAGTGTGTCCTGCTCTATTCTCCAGTAGCTGCTTGCACCAAATGCTGGATGTTGAGATTAAAACTGGAAGCTGATCCACTTTAAGTCATTGTTCTGATATTTACTGACTATTCTGACTGTGAAAATAAGCTCATTTCTTTGGAGATAATCTCTCACTTTTTAGCTATTACCTCTAAACATAACACTTGGAGTTTGGAGCACAGTTTGTGGTATTTTTCCCATCATTTTGTTAAAGATACAGAATCCCAACAAAGGCAAAGTTTAGTGTCAAACGGTCCATTAAGTTAAATTCTGGAGTTAATTTTACCAACAGCTAACAATCTCATGTTTGCAAGTTTAATCAAAAGCACCATTTAGCACCAACTAAAAGTGTGAAACAGCTACCTGGATGTTTTGAACATTGGGCTTTCCTAATTAGTGTAAGAACTCAATACACACTATTGTGTTTGAATGTTTTCTCGCATTAACACACCAGAGGTTTTACTGAAAAATCTTACCTACTTGAGACTGTTTGCTAATCTAAAAACCCAGTTTGACATTTGCAGACTGATATGAGACCAAAAGGATTTATCAATATTTGTTGGTTTTCATTAAGTATAATTTAATCAATTTTTAAAATTTTTATGCCGATACTGTTTGAGATTTTTTTAATGATAACTCAACATTGGCTGACGACATAACGAGCGTAATTGCCATGTTACTGAAAATGGTAGAGCAGGAGAAAGGTGAACTAAATATTTTTTGGATTTGTGTTCTAGACTGTTGTCCTGCAGTGACGATTTATAACGTGTGCTAGGACTGTAAGTTGTGTTTAGTGAAATCTTACTACACTGGGAACATTTCAGAAGTAGATTGTTTAATCTGCAGAGGATGTTTTTTTTGTTTTGTTTTTTAATTGAACAGATACTTTATAACATTTATCTGTCTGACCCACTGTCTATCTAGACGTGGCTTTGGTATAAAATAAACTTGGACTATTTTTGGGTGACAGTTGTAGGTGGGGGTAACATGGCAACATTGGAGTTGCTAAGAGTGGTTGTGTAACAGGCCTGCTCCAGGATGTTGGAGTTCTCAGTTGGACATTGTTGGGGTGCCAAAGACCTAACTCTGATGTTTACTCCTGCATAGCTCCATATGAGGAAATGGCTCGCTTGTGATCAGCAGGTCCTCATGTGTTACCAAATTATTATTCACCATTTCACAATAGCTTTATAGCTGTAGTGAGTATATGTGAGATTGTAGACTTAAATTAGGTAATATCAAAGGCCAAAACATCTTCATCTTATAAAGTAACATTAAGCAACATTGCCTGTGACCCAACTGGACAGTGACCAGGTAGAAGTGGAGTTTGGGAGGACTGCAGTTCACAGTTTGCAGTTAACAATGAAGCTGTTCTAATTGCTCAAAAAACAACTTAGAAAACTTATTCTTAGTGACTTTATTGAACAATTCAAGCGCAAAATTCAATCTTCTGTGTTATTTTCACAATTCTTAAAAAAACAACAACATTTCTGTGTCTGTCTTCCTCACACTATCACAGATGCGCACAGGGGGCAAACACATCAGGGGACTGTCTCCTCATGCTCCCTGCAAAAGGTTTAGGGTGTGGAGTCCCGAACAGCCTGAAACCATGTGATAAATGTGATAAAAGCACCGACCACATCTGACTTCCTGGCTCCTCCAGTACAAATTACACCTAACTTTGGCGCTTCGTCATTGTGTGGAGTTTCATTGCAGCTTCTCCCATTTGTCTCAAAGCTGACTTTTAAGCACATACACCCTGCGTGTGCATGCTTCTTTGCATGGACGCACGCATGCCTTGCATCGCTGAGATGAGAGCTAGGGGTGGGGATGAGGCGTCTGATGGAAACAGGACACACTCATTCGGAATACTGATGAGATGTGGTGCAGACTCCACAGATGCGAAAGTCTGAGACACATCCACGGTCACACATATATAAATACACACCCTTCACCTTTGTTCACCTGTCATGACTTGCATTCTCTTGTGTTTATTACTAATATACTTTAACAAGCCCATTGTGGCATTTAAATGCCAAATACGTGTCGATATCTGTAATAGCAGTCTCATATGCTGAAATAAGAGAGAACAGAGGTTTGCTCTCTCTATTCAGTATGTCTTAATAGAGCTTTCACTGCTAAAGTCTTGTTGGGTGTGATTTGAATTGGGGCAATAATGTTTTACAAGCCATCACAAGTGAGCCTCACTAGATATCTTTTGCAAATCCTTATAATATCCCTTACCTAAGAAAGCAGTGATTTAGAGTGGATGACTCATATAGACCCATTGATAATATTTTAGTGGTACAGGAGTGCAGGAGTTGGACTGCACACAATAAGATAAATGGGCTTGGGGTGTTATGAATGCTGTAATTAGAGATTTGTATTCCTCATTCTGTATTCACTTTGTCTCACAGGAGAATTTGTTGAATTGAGTTTCTTTATTTAGTTCCTGTCATAGTTACTGCTCCAAAGAGTCCCTGGCTGTAACACTTTCTGATTATCCAAAAGCTATTGGGATGTAATTTGCAGCATCACTGGGTGGTCAAAACTCATAGCTAAACCTTGTGTGTCTAACAGGCCATTAGTTCAGTCTGTGACCTCATGTTTGACTCTGCAATGTTGGTGTGTTTTTATTTCATAGTTAATTTGTCACAGTCATCACTTTACTGTGACCTATGTCTTGACATGGCTTCCCAGCAGACACTGTGTTACTGACACACTCACCATAGTTACCATAATGAGGACAAGTAAACATTCCCTCACGTGTTTTGCATACTAGATAGAGAGATATAATGTGTGTGTGCGTGTGTGTCTAGAGTTAGATCGAGAAAGAGCCTTAAGTATTGGACAATGAAATTTTTTTTTAAATAATTTTGCCTCAGCACAGCACAGTGGATTGTAATCAATCAACATGTGTTTGAAGTGCAGACTTTCAGCTTTAATTTGACATTTTTTTGTAACAAAATAAGAACTGTTTAGGAATTTCACTCATTTTTATACACCATAACCCATTTTCGGAGACTCAGAAGTAATTAGATAACTGATCGGCCAGCAGTTTCACAGACAGTTGAGGATTGCTTCCTCGTTTTTTAATGACTTTAAATAATGTTTAATTGCAAAGTATTCTCACTGATGATACTACACATTTACTCAGGATTCTTGTTTTTACAGAAATTACCTTCACCATTTTTTTTTTTTTTTTAGCATACTGTCTCAATTATGTTTTTTCTCTTTATTGCTAGGCCATCCCTATTATCACTTTGCAAAGCTTGAATTCTGGACTGGCACACAGGTCTTACCAATTTAACAATCTCACCTGAAGCTGAGCACTCACTCTGTGAGCTTTGCCTTCAGGAATCGGCGGCTAACAATGCATGCTCACAAGGCATGACACGGGCTGGCATCGGTGATGGCCAATTAAACTAGCCGCCTTTTCACTATTTGAACACAGTTTCATGATTTGTCCTTGTGAATGAGTTACACATAAGTATGCATAACTCGAAAGAGTGGATTTTATAGACATGGTTTGCATTTGCCCTCTTGTCAAGAACAAAATAGGTATTTCAGATCGGTTATACAGAAAGATCTTGATTTCCTCTATCTTTTGTATGAAATCCAAATAAAAGATACTTCAAACTTACTTTTGAAAATATAATTACAATTTAGAGTGAAGATAAGACAGCAAGAGCAGGAAGCATGATACAGCATTCACACGCTTTATATGTTGCAGAAAATCAGACTGAACCTCAAAGAGGGTAAATATTATGTTGTGAAACGGGTAATATCTCACTGGAAGCTCCCTTTATTAAATATCTGGTCTCAGACACATACAGTCGACTGGCACAGTAGCAGAATCGTTTCTTAATTAGGTTGTCTTGGAAACCAAGAAAGCATATAACATGTTATAGCATATAAAGGAATTAGTCTATATTGAATGTAAACCCCATGTGACAGTTCTCCTGCTTGATGTTATGTAGTATATCACAATCAAAGCAGCCATCATAAGAACTATAAATCTCTATACTGTAAATCTCTTAATACATGAAAGATTTAGGAGTGTCATAAAATGAGCACTGAACTGGAAGGCAAGTAATGCCCCTCTTTCTTGATTTCAAACCGTCATACATTCATAATGGTAAATTCATCTAGATGTTTCTCCATTGATCACAATGGATTGTTACAAAAATAGCCACGTGGCATACTGCAATTTGAGGTCTGCCTTTCTTTTTCACCAGTGTAAAGCTGGTTTTGATGAATTTCCACCCACTTCTATTAATCTGCTCTTTATACCCCTTTACTCTATTCCTCTCAAATTTATACCACCTTCTACTTTCTTCTTCTCTCCTTAACTCAAATATTAAATTCAATTTCCTCATCTGTATCTCTGTCTTTTGCTGCCTCACATCAAGCAATGGGAAGAAATTAAAAATCTATCTTTCCTTTGCCCAGTTCCCACAGGTCTTTCTTTTCCCCATTTCTGACTGTAGGTAGCATCAAAAACAATGATATTTTTGGGAAATACCACAGTGTCTTTGATTCTGTGGTTTCTTGAATTATGTGACCTCTTCAAATCCTTTGAATCCCCTCAAGCCCTGAATGGCAACATGATAGTGAACTCGCACATGTCTGTATTTTTAACAAAAGATAACCAGAAACATTATCTAATATTAATTTCTAAAAAGTTGAACCTAAATTAATTGAGATGGATACATTACAAGGTGGTTAGTCCTGTCACCTCACAACAAGAACGTACTGGTTTTGAATGTTGTCTAGTCTTGCTTTCACGGGTTAGATTAACTGGTGATTTTAATTACCGAAGTGGAAAAAGATTAATGCATGGCACTGGTATTTATTTAATGAGGAAAAAAACAGATTTTACATATCTGTACCTCTGTAGTAAGTGGTAATTCTGATGGTCCAATACACAATCAAGGTAACTAAAGGCCTTTTCTGATGCTGTCTAAAGTTAGTGAGTCCACTATCAGGTGCATGCTGAACAAGAGTGGTGTGATTGACATGTCTGCAAGACGAATGTCTCCAAAAACAGCACTGCTGCCCATCTTTATCTTGGCATGCACCACACCGATAGCAATAAGGCTGTTAGAACAACAGTTTTTACATGAATGAAACCAAAACGTTTCCTTGTCGTGTGAAGTGCTGTGTTTGGAGAAAGAAAAACACTTTATATCAGCATAAAAACATATCTCATCTGTGACAGTAGTTGATGTTCTGGAAGTCAAATTGTTGATTTTAACCCATCAGAAATTTTGGATAGTCTGAAATTAGCAGTTTGTTTAAGGAAACACACTTCCATCCCACAGTTGAAGCTTTTTTGTATAAGACATAAGCTAAAGCTAAAATACCGAGCGAGATCAGCAGTTATTGCTAATGTATAGATCTTCTTCCTCACAAAGTCCAGTATTGCAAGTTAATTTGTTTAAATAGTTTCCACTGCTTTGATTTTTTGTTTTTTGTTTCAAATATAAAAAAAAATGAAGAGTTTGAACTAGATTTTCAAAGTTGTGCCCATGAAAACAAAAATATATTGAATCTTGTAACACGTGAACTATAGTACGGGTCCTGGAGTGAACTCTCCAGGTTGCGAGAATATAAGATTGCTCTAGTAGCCATAATAAGAAAATAATGATCTTTTTACAGACTGTGGCTGGAGTTCTGAATCTTTCAGTGAGTTTCATCTTCTTGCTGATGAATGCTCAGTATAATCAGTAGGTGAGAAGCTCAGACCAAAGTGCAACTGGAAGCTTTGCACCCTAATGGCTGTCATTTGTCCTTGCCATATTGGGTGGCTATTGAATAACTTCACTGGGTGGATGAGGAAAGGCCAATTTCAGGGCATTTAAGGCGATATCCTCTATACCTTTGCTAGTTATAAATCATAAGGGGGAAAGGGTAGAAAACAACAGCCACAAAAAACAACTAAAAAAATAAATAACACCCACCTCCAAATTCTTTCTAAAGGATTCTGAAATTGTCTATGATTTTGATTGTGTTTTACATTAATTTGCGTAGTTGCGTAAGGCAAAATTGCCATACTGGAGGTTCTGCTGTAAAGATGGCATTGTTACCTGTTCACTCCTGATTTCTTCTAACTAGTCATGACTGAAATATTTAACAACTATTGGACTATAATAATTTTAGTTATCCCCTGTGTGCCACCAGTGTGTCAAACATGTCATTACTTCATTAAATATCTCACATACATACATGGAGGAAATTTATGTTCCCAGGTGATCTACTATAATGGTTATGTTCATTTTTTAGACTTTTCCAGTAATGCCAGTTTGTAACTTTTGCCATCAAATTTGATGAATATAACCATGTTGCCCACTACACATAGCACCTGTCATGTAGAAGGTTTGCAGCATGTGTTAGAGTACATGGAAACGCACGAACACGCACTATACACACAAATGCTGTACCCCTTTCAGATCAGTAACCACATATATTGTGTATTTGCTGATGGTCTTGAAAACAGGACATGCTTGGAGTGCAATAAATGCATGTTGATGATCATGGGTTCCTTGACTGGGGTAGAAGTCCTAGATTTTATGTCAGTGACATGCCTAGTGGGGCTGTCTGCTCTAAATGCTGTCAATCAATATTCCTGGCAGCTTCTGTTATGGCTACTGTTAAATAAGAGTCAGCTAACCCTAACTATCCTGTTGACCTTCAACATTTCTGACATCCACACGCCAGCCTGGGCAGTGTAAACACACAGCACACGTTATTCACACACACAGAAGTGTTTTGCACACTTGCACACTTAAATGTGCGAATGCAGAACCCTGTCTTTTGAATGATGGGTTGTCTGCTTGAGGGAGTAATGGATTTATATCCTCCGTCAGCAACACTGAAGGACAGCTGCAATGGCTCTGCCATATAACAAAATGGACACACACAGCACACACCGCCATCAACATGAGATGTCCTTGCTCTGATATAGCAAGGATATCTCACGATATAGTTTCCCTTTTGGTGAAAACACATATAACATCGACCTGGAAAAATGTTTTGATGAATATGATGTACTAGAGGGAAGAGATGTGGAAATTATTCTCAAGTTTTTCAAATAAATTGTATTCCTTTTATGAGGGGAACATGAAACACATCTGTTTTTGTTGGTTGGCATTTTCTTTATGTACAGTTCTTGTGGGTTTTTTTTTTTTTTCACTATTTCGGCATCTTTAAAAATAGAATAACTCCAAAAAGTATGTTTTTACCATCTATATAATTTGTTGCTTTAAAATGAAATCTCAGTTCATATTTTGTAGCTCCAGTATACTGCTAGTAGTTGTAGCACCAAGCCTGTCAATCACCTTGAGAGCACAAAATGTGTTTATTGATTTAAAACCCAAAAATCTGTGGTGAAATGCTCCATTGCAAACTGAGAAGTACGCTTGGAGTAAGTTTTCATGTGTGGGGAGGCTATTAAATGAAGATGTGATGGCACTCGTTTATGAGCTTTCTTAATGAATGTTATTCTCTAATATTGACTAATTGTACATGACTCTAAAACTAATCGATATAAGTCCTAGAGTCATGTGTATAATTAATTATATACATAACTATAGTTTAAGTTGACTTTCATGTTAATTAATTTAATTTTTGTTTGCTTTTTTAATCAGCAGTCATTTTTAAAAAGCGTTCAAAAACACTGCAGTTGGTAACATAACACTAATAACTAGGGAGTCATCCACATAAATAAAAAATAAAATTCATTTAATGATATAAGCATCTTTGAATTCAGTGGTATTTTATGAACAACTGCATTTTTCTACCGTTTGTTTTTTGACACATAATTTTGAAGGAGGCCAGGTTAAAATTTCACTTAGCAACATTTGTTTGTGCAATTATGTGAACAATTACTGTTCACATTAAAGTCAGACACATTCTTTTAAAGTTGCTCTTGGTGAAAGAGTGCCTCTCATGCCATCATTACATGATTTGTGTTTCATCGTACCCCATTGTCTTAAAAGCAGACAGGGCTGGTATTCATTTTAAAAAATGAAAGACAAAATGAAATGTCAACCAGCTAAAGTGGCTGTTTCACCTGTTCCTAGCAGGCACATTCATCTTGCAAGGATTGTTATTTTTAGTTTAGTATTAGTCATGAAGGTAATTTTCTTTAACCTGGTTTAGTTTGAAAGAGTTTTCTCTTTCTAGTTGCACCTCGGTTAGTCCAACCAGAAGTCACCTGACCAACCCCTTATGTTTGTTCTTCTAAAATAAGGTCGATTTTTCCTAAAGCATCATTGTGTCTTCCGAAGTCTATGTAAATTTCCATGGCAGTGTTGAGAGATGGCACATCAACATAAATGCAGTGTTGTGACACGTTGCCACTGCAGGAGTTAAGGTAGCGTGCAAAACCTTTGGCAGCTACCCTGAGTGGAGAATTACATGCTTGGATGCACAGCACATACTGCAAACACAGGCTGAACAGAGCCCACCAAGGAAACAACTAGTGTGACTGAATATGCATAGAGTACATAGTCACCTACGTCCCATCCTGCTGGAGTGTATAAAACACCAACTTACGACAGTTAGAAAGTTAATTCAATCACAAGCCCGTGGATTTGAAATGCCTTCTAGATTCTTGCACAAAAACATCAGGTCTGTAACAATGAAATCCAATTGCATATAATAATTACAAAAGAGGCTTTGTCTTTAACCACTGTATACACACAGTCACAAACATGTGCATGCATGAATTTGTGCAAGTGAGGCATGCTGTTGCCTCCTGCACACAAAGCCATTTTTGTGACCCAAACCATCTATTTTCTTTGTCTGTGATGGAAGAGAAGAGGCAGTAATAGTACAGAGAAGCAAAAGGGAGGAGGGCAAGAGAGGAAGAACAAGTGTCAGCGGCTGGTGAGAAATGCTGGTATTAGGTGGTGTTAGCAAGCAGTGCTTGTGGCTGATATGGTTGCGTGAACTAAAGTATTTTTTTTTCTCAGTGAAGGGTTTGCAGTGTTTGTGACTTTCCTCTCACTACGCTCCCAGAAGTGTGCAGCCCAACCCTCTGCTCTCACTCTGAACTTTAAAGCTGCTCTCAACTTCTCCTGATGAGACACTGTCGGTGCAACAGTGAACATTAACTTAGAGTTCTGATTACAGCTAAATGTGTGGAAACAAATGACAAAATTGCATGGCAACAAAGTGATCATTCTCTTCAAAGCCATCATATCGCATTAACAAAAACAGACATTTTTATCCCACAGAATAGAAGAAATGCCGGTCACAATCGTGACTTTTGTGTCTTAACACACAAGTTTGAATCAACAGCACCACAAGCTAACAAATTAAGGCCGCAGCCAAACACCGCCTGTTTTTTGTGGGTTAAAATGACTATTTTTGTAAATGAAATGTGATAGTGTAGTGTAATGGCTCCATCGCTGTCGAAAAGCCCAACTGCTTTTACATATGACCTATTAAATGACACATTTTTGTTGTTGATAAAAGCACTCGTGACATTTCACTTTCATACAATTTTTTTTTTTTTTTTATAACCCTGATTCGGTTTTTCCTCGAAGGATTTTTGGTAATGGAAGCTGACACACCTCACCTTAAACTGGTATTTTTTCTGCTCACTTGCTGCATAACCTCGGTAAAGAGTCTCAATCTCTACTTTCAAAATCTGCATGACGTTCATTTTCCAAATTCTGTTCCAGTGTAAAATAAACATGCAATGAAGCAGGGTATATTTTGGGAATGCCTTGAGTGAATGTCTTTAAACCCCCCAAGAAGTTCACTCAGACAAAAGGGTTAACTGATTTTAATTTTAGGGTCAACATTAAAGGTCACTGCAACCGCAGAAAAACGTTTTTTTGGCCATAACTCAATAATTCATATGGTAATTGGGACAATATCATAAAGACTTCTAAGGTGTTCAAAGGTCAAGTCTAGCAAAAGATTCCACAGGTTTACCGACTGGTGAAGGCATTTCAACCAGTAGGCACAATATTTGTTGTATTGTGCTTTCTGGTTTTGTATACACTCAGTATACACATGATACTGCATTTCTTTTCTTCTGCTTTGCTGACAGTTTAAACTAGTAAAGATTGAAGACGCACTGATACTCACCTTGTGCTGCCATTGCTGCTAGCCGAAGAATTGTTGTAGGTGTAACGCTAAATGTGACCGATGGCATGATCTCTGTGAAAACTTACATAAATGTGGAAAATAAAGCTTTAAGGACATGCTGATTTTAACCTTCGGAGATATTCTAGAACTTATTTACTTCGTTTTGTTCAGACCTTTTCAGTTTTCATAATGGAAAAGCAGTGCAGTAATAGCTTTAACCTAGGGTCAACACAGAAGTTTTCTTGTATTCAAGTCTTGATCCTAATATGTTTTCTTCTATGTGCCTCTACACATGTGATTGGGCCAACTCGTATGTTTGGGAAGCAAACCAATGATATACACTGATGGAAGAAAACAGAGACATTAGCACATGTCATGTGTGGGGAAATGGACTCAGGGGCTGACAGTCAGCATAGCGGGGGGCAGGAGTTTCACAGGAACTCTGTATGAGTAATGCCTCAGGGATCAGGTCTGTGTCTTTATTTTCCCTGGCTGCTGCTGCAATCAAGGAACAAGTTTCAAGTTAAAAAACTCAATGTGTATATACATATACGTGTGTGTGGATGCTGCGATTCAGTACCAAGATAACACAAAATACCTCTGATACAAAACAAAAAAAGGTTTGAGGTATGCTTAAAGTTCAAGATGAAGGGAATGAGTGGAGAGTGAGTGTGTGTTCAACAAAACTGGGGGAGACAGAAGGATAAACTGGAACATTTACAAAAAGGATTGCACAAGTAATTTTACCATTTCCCTTGGCTCTATCACCAGGAGCTGTACACAATCAAGCACGATGTCTCGCATTTGTGCAAACAGATTTCATTTCACAGAGCTTGTTTGTCCAACCAAATCCTGCTTAGAGCACCCTGCTTAGTTTGCTGGTCTGAACATGGACAGATTTACAACATGCCGATTCCTCATATATACTCCTGGTTATGAACATGAATATGCAGATTTAGAAAGGTATGAATACCCTGACAACATTCTTAGGTTGCCAACTACTTACTTCTGCTGCCCAAGTGCATGCGGTGAGTTTGAACTGACCTGCAACGCTCACTGATGAGTGTGAAGCAGACCACTGGCAATGCCTGAGGCCAAAGGCTGAGCCAAGGTGATGTCCAAACTATAATGAGGTCCCATGTTTTCCAAGCACACGCTAGAGGACAAGACACACGGAGTCGGTTTCTCGATTTCATGCCAGTACAGGCTTTGGGAGCAAAGAGTGTTCATTCTGACAGAGGTTTTCAAATCTCGCATATTTGAGTATCTCACGCTCAGTGTGTTATCAATAATAAAGTGTAGAGCTGGGAAAAGTTCATGTAAAGAGACAACCCACTGAATCATTTAATGGCTGTCTGAAACAGTGACGAGACTAAATGAAGGACATGGAGGGTATATTGGGTAGCTGGTCTCTTGTGGATGTACAGTGACTGTAACTGTAATATTAAACAGAGTGCTCCTCTTTCTTAGAAGTATAAATATATAAACATACAGTTGTGCCTTCACAGTTCCACCCGTTACTTATTAGCTGGCATTTTATGCCTTGAAACCTTGCTCAGATATCTTCTGTACATTTACACTGACTGTCATCCACATAGCTTGATACTATATTTTGCAATTTGTGAAAATGTTCTGCTTACTAGTTTCTTGAGTTTTAAAAAGAGTTTATCTTATCCACAGGTTTCCACTTGAGATGGCTTCACCAAACTTATTCCCCCACCTGTCTCTCTGTGGATCAAGTTTTTGATGAGTTGGCCCTCGCGGGGTGCTGTGCAATCAAATGCATCACTGCATAAGCCAGCGTAAAATGTCCTAGAAGAGGGGGAGGGACGCAGGGAGAGGCAGGAAGAGAGGAGAGGGTGTGTGTGGATCGATCCCATCACTGCGCTCGGAGAGGCCAGAGTGACCAGCCATGAAATGGTTGCTGTCCCAAGAGTAGGTAGCACTGTTGCCCACAGTTCCCTTGCGTGGCCTTGCTTAGACTTGGATGCTGTAAATTTGGACACACCGTACACACAATGCATAATACTTTCAGTGTGTCATGATGAGAGGAGAAGCGTGAGTGTGTCTGTGCAGATTTTCTGGCGTGGAATCTGTGTTATTGTACTAGAAAGACCAAAGTTCAGCTCGAGTCTATGTGTGATACTTGTACTGTCTCAGGACGCTGAGCCCTGTTGGCTTCAATTATGACAGGATCTAATTTATTCTAATTAGGACTTGTTTTACACCTGGTATTTCCAGGTGAACACAATTAATGGCAATTACCTGTATCACCTCATAACTGTCAAATGGATGATACTGCATAGTTGTCTCCTTCGCTGCAACTGCGTATGTAATCACCTCCAGAAAGGGGTGTGTGTGCACAATCTGCCAACTGAAATTTAGATCTGAGCTGCACTAAGACACTTATGTCTTAAGGCCTAAGACTGTGAAAACTTTCGGCATACCTTTAAAACTTCTTACATGTGTTAGCCTGACATTGAATTGTCACTGAATACGAGCCTTGGGTTTATAATATAGAGCGGGACCATAGTGTGAATCCCTTGTTCTTCATAGTAATCAGTCTTACTGATTTCTTTAGAATACTTTTAGTACCTTTAATCTCCATTAGCAGGTTAACAAAAGTCCTTTTTTTAGATACTTAATATATAAACATTAACATATTACCATTACCCTATATTATTATACTTACCCAGTGTGTCTATTTTTTGTGAGGGTATTTTCTGTGCTGGAATGTAAGCCATATCTAAATATTTAATTGCTGGTATACCCTTTTAAACCATCTTATACCACTTTGCTGTGCTGTGTTATTTCATTGTCTGGTAGTAATGTGCTGGCGCTGTTTTAACAAAATAATAATAATGATGCTCCACCAATTAGATAAATATTAAAGTATAATATTCACACTGGAAAGTTTTGATATATCAGTGGGTACCAGACCTCCTCCTCTTTCATATATTCAAAATGTTACTCGATATTACAGTTGCAAGCCCAAAGCGTGGATATTTCTTTTATTTTGTTTTTCTTGACATTACAGCAATATTGTTATTTAGCTGCAATGATGATCTTGGAGCAACAGATAATTTAGATGTTGGAGAAACACTAACATCACAGCAATATCAGATTGTGAGTCATTCCATACTATGAATGAGTAACATGCTTTAATAGAACGAGCTTTAAATAACTTTATGCCTCCTGCAAATCCTGTAATATTTCTCCCTCTTGTTTCATTGAACAGAAACGTCAGGCAACGCATAAAGTGCTATACCACAGGTTAACATTTCTTTAGAATGTCCTTCGTAGGAGGGTGGGCCCCATGGGTAGATAATCATCCCCTGGAACGTACACTATGCTATGAATAAGTCATCTCTCACCAGGACACAACTCTCAAGTTCAAATGATTTAGATTTCTCTTGGCTGCTGAGGCACAGGAACGACCACCTAGTAGCAATTCCGATGCATATTATAGCAGTGAGGTTTAATGGAATGAAGGAGAAGCCGTGCAGCAGAAGCCTTAGTGGTGGGAGTATTTTAAATGTCACCCCACCCACCCACAATCATTCACTTACTATCAATAATCTTCCCCCAGCAGAGCTGTATTAGAAGATTTTCAACCCTGATGGGAACATTTGTGTTCCCTTCTGTTTGCTTCTTTTAAATGCAGTCATTTTGCTTAATTCTCTCTCAAGCTTTTTTTTTTTTTATCTCACTGTCTGATTATTATTGTTATAATGAACACTTAATTTTTCAATTATTTTATATGATTTGTTGGCTGGTGCCATTGGTTTGGCTCTGAGGGGCAATGTGGGGCCACAAAGGAAGAGGGATACTGTCCTTTATTCTCCTGTGTTTTGTTAATGTTTTTAATCTGGAAGCTGTCAGTGTCTTTAGCACCATCAGCTCATAGTCATTCACTTTACTAAGTTGTGGAGATTGCAACATCACTGAATGCCTGAGGGATTCAGCGTCACACTTTTCATTAAAATAAGCCCACAGAAAAGAATACGGGCCACAAAGAAAAGGCGGGATGGGGAGAGGGCACGGCGAAATAGTCTTTCCATCAGCAGGAGTTCTCATAAATATTGTAATTGTGTGGTTATAGAAAAGAAGCAATTGTGAGCCACTGTGCTGTGATTGACTTTGACTGAATGCTTTACCTTTTGAATGAGTTGAACATGAACACTGGTGTCAAAAAGAAAAATATAACATGAAATTATCTGATTCCTGTTGGCTGCAGGTGAAGAAGCACAATAATTGCATTTACTTTTTCTTTCCTGTCCAGTCTTAAATTCTCAGCACCATTGCTTGCTGGTATCTGCTGACTCATTCCATTTTTTCTCAGGTTTAACAATATGAACTGTGAGAACCCCATGAGATAGCTATTCATATAATGGGATGTGGTAATGTACTGTACCCTAAGGAAAATTAATTGGACCAGCACAGCTGGGTTTCCAATGAGTCCAGTTGCTCCTAGCTGGAACTCTTGACTCCTAACATGAGATAAATTTATACAGAGAGCTGTTCTCGTGTCAAGTAGCATACGGCACGAGCAATTGTGTGAACGGGACACCAATTGCCTAATTTCTCTGCAAGGCCCTGATTTCACCCCTACTGCATGTTATCATCCCATTTAACTCCAAAGCAAAACCCTGGTGAGTTATAGACACACAGCAAGAGACAAAGAAAATTCTTGACTCCTAACCTTTTCAGAACAGCTGATATTGCTCTTCCATGTCATACTGTCAAGAAGTTGTTTTGTACATTTTTTCAAAAGTGCCTCAAGAGTTTAAGACATTAATGGTTGTCTGGAGGGCAGGAAAACCACATAAAAAATTGAACCACTGCAGTGCACTGTGGAAAATATTCAGTGCCAATGTAAAATCTGTTGTGTGTTACATATTACAGTAAAACATGTTTTCCCTGGAAAGTCCAGTGAACACTTTAGCAGTCTCATTTCTCCTCTGTGATTCCTGTTATCTGTGTCAGACATAGTAGGCCTTAAAGCACCACTCATTAATGAAACCCATTAATAAACCAATTAACCTCCTAACATTCATCCTCTTTTTAAAATAAAAAAAAAACAAAAGAAAATCCTAAAACACCCTAAAAGCTTCAAATATTTAGACCAACTAAATTAAAAATTATACAATTTAATTATAATGGGAATCATTAAAATAAACAATGGAAGAACAAGTGAAGAAGTTCCTGGAAATTAAAACTTTATTTGTAAAGAAAATGATGTCATTGCTCTTTAGGCAAAGCTTGACAGGATGTCTCACAAAGACAAAGACAAAATTTGCTATAAAAATACAGACGAATACCCAACTCCACTACTACTACTACTCTTATTAATAATAACAATAGTAATTATATTAATAATTACTTAGTAGTTAATAGCTGATTGGATTCAGAGACACATGTCAGACATGGAGCAATACAAATTCCTGTAATATTCAGCTTCTTCAGAGGACAGGATTTTTTTGAGCAGCTATACTAAAATTTCAAAACAGCAATTCATCTCTTATAAATGTTCCTTTTTTTCATTTTCTTTGGCTTCCTATTTGCAGTTTTAGTGTTGTAGCGCCGTCCAGTTAAAAAAGCAGATTATCGTAAATAATGACAAGACAGCATATATTTTTTTTCTAAAATTGGATGACAGATAATCAAGTACTGGTTAAAATGTAAGTGAGGGGCGGTATTGCTCATAATTGTGTTGGGTCTTAGAAGTCCTAACGAACATAGGCTGAAAATTGCCTAAGAAAGTACTCATAAAAAATTGATTATATTTCTTGTTGAAAATCTTTTCTCATGCTCTTTGATATTTTTCATCCATATTTAAATATCTGTTCTTAAATTATTCTTTGATATTATGACAGGAGCAATTTGAAAGCTCAAATTCCAAAAAAGTTCAGAATCCAATGATTTTAGCCAAATTGCTCCATCTAAATAAAGAGACATTTGGAGAGCACAGGCCTCCTCAGAGGTTAATCCCTACTCTCACAACTGAAAACAAAAGAAAAAAGTAATGTGTATTTGCATGAAGATTTCCTTTACTTTGCTCTTGGGCCACTTCTTCCAGGTTTCATAAGATTCTGCTTCATAGTTTTTATGTAATCTTCCAGATTTATAATTGGCAAATAAACACGTACAAACAAAGATAAGAAGCCAACCCAAACCTAACATTGCTCATTGTGTTACAGTTTACAGTGTTCTGCTGGCCAGTCTTGGGTCGTAGCATTCGTGTAGAAGTTATTTTGACACGTTCCACCCACAGATACACAAAGCACTCCCTCAGTGACATTGCTGATGACAGCAGCCTCCCGTAGCATTGTTGTACAATCCACCACACTGCTCAGGAATTGCTGGGGTTCACTACGTAGAGTCCAAGGCACTGACCCACCCTCTAAACTCTCAACCAGATCGAGCATCTGCTGGAACAAGCCCGATCCACAGAGGACTCACCCCGCAAACTACATGCCCTAAGGGATACAAACCCAACTTCACAGTGTCAGACATCACAACACCCCCCCAAAAGTCTTATAATCGTGACATAAAGGGTGAGATTGTGTGTGATTGTGGGTGGCATGAGGACATGAACTCTGGTTTTAATGCTGTGGCTGTTCAATTTAGGTGTACAAATGCAAAAATCTGCTTTCACACATAAAAGAGACACATTAAAGCATATCATACAAACACTTATCAAACATTACACTCACAAGCGCACAGCTTTATATGCAAGATAAAATAAACATAGAGCCATACTTAAGAATTAGCAGATATAAGCAGGCAGAAATTGTTTTGATGATCTCCCTTGGATCTGCACTTACATTATTTAGAATTGGTTTAAAATTCATCGCTGTGGGCTTGCAGAAAGCTTCATGTTTGTGGTTAGTGTCTGCACCTTACGCACTGCATGACAATTAGTGCCTTACATAACCACTAGCCAGCCGCACACCCACATATGTGTGGACACACACAAGCAAAAGCAAGCGCATGCACTCACACACTCACATGCAGTAATGCAGATCCCAAATGATCCCCCTCCCAAAAAAAACAGATAAAAACATAAACATACAAACTGCAAACCCACTTTACGCCTTCTTTTACCCTGTGGGGACATTTCAGTCAAATTACTTCATACTCTTGCGCCTTCAAATTGTGTATTCGTCCCTTTAATCTCTTTTTGTGTTTAAGTTTGTGTGTTCCATCTTGGTAAATGGCTACCAGTGATCCAGCTTTACTGCATATGTCAATATATGTTATTTTTGAACACCTTTGCCCTCCAGTGCTCAGAGTCCTACCTTTCCATGGTGGCTGCTGCAGGAATAGTTTAGGTGATGAGAGATTCAGCTTTCTAAACACAAACAGTGTTTAGCCTATCATGCAGACAAATAAAAACTAAGTCTTAAATGCAGAGACTGACTTCATGGCTGCCCCAGGCAAACCTTCAGCATATTAGCACAAGTGCCTGCGTGTATACTGTATATGCATCGCTCTGTTTACGTATGGGTGCATGTAGAAATCTGTGAGTTTTCCTTGTCCCTTAAGCATTGGCTTGCTTCCTATCCCTGGGATCGCAATCAGGTTCCCTTGATGAGGAGAAAGAATTTGAGCTTGATGACTTGAGACAGAGAGAAGATGGGGGTTTTTCTGAGGGCTAGAAAAGAGGGCTGGGATAAAGAAAAGAGGGGAAAATGGAGGTGAGGATAAGAAAAAGCCCATCAGAGGCAGACAGTCAGAGAGGTGAAGAGACAGACTGAGAAAAGATGAGAGAAAAAATAAGAAATAGCATAAAAGGAATCGTCTCTGTTCCCTTGGTGATCTGAGTCATCTTTGTTGGCTGGATATGCTGCTATGTTAGGACTGAATTAGTCTCACTATGAGACTATGAGGTTTGCATTTGATATAGCAGGAAACCAATATTAGATATGCAAAAATCCTTTGAAACTACTTCAGGAACTGTTGCATACATATTTTTTTCACTACCTCAAAGGTTGCACACGGTGTGTTTGTGTGCATGTTTAAAGTGTACATGCACATACAGAATATAGTACTCTATCAAGGAACTGTCTTACCTTCTAACCAGGAGATCTGCAAAAAAAAAAAAAAAAAAAAGGCTCCGTTGCTATTTTGGTTCCCCAATAAGTTTTCTGAAAATTGGATCCAGGGCTAAAGAATTGAATGTGATGAGCGCCACAGCTGAAGCAATCCACGGGCTTTGAATGAACACATTTATGGTAAAGTGACAGATCAAATCCAATTGCCTCTTCTCTGACTTTAGACAGTCCCTTATTCACGTCAAAGAGGTAGGAGTTTAATGAGGTTTTTGACTGCCGGATGAGTCTTCATGGATGAATGACTTACAAAATGTAGAGGCACAGTGGTATGAAACTCAAAAGTGTGGAGCTGATGATTTTGTCTGTATACATAATAAAACACACTGAGACAGAGAGAAGAGAAGTTTTGCCCTGATTTGTGTTTTAGAATGTGAACCGACTCCCTCCTGTCTCAAAGAATAGAAATACTGTCATGTGAAAAACTGTTTTCGCTGGATTATATGCAGTCAAGGGAAAAACTGAATATACCTCATGAGTCAGTAGCTTGTAAAAACCAACCTTAGCAGCAATACCTTGAAGTAACCGTCCTCTGTATGACTGTATTTATCAGTTTCACACATTGTTATGGACTCACTCTTCTCTACAATGTTGCCTCGGTTCATTGAGGTTTGTGGACATTCGTTTATGCACAGCTCTTTTAATTTCCAGCCACAGCATTTCAATTTGGTTGAGGTCTGGGCCATTGCCCATTGGCTGGGCGATTCTTTTCATTTTCAGATTTGCTGCTGTTCTCTGAATCGTTGGTTGTTGCACGATCCAATATTGGTCAAATTTCAGTTGTCAAACAGATATGACTCTAGAATACTTCGATCATGATCTCTGAATACCATGTCTGCTACATGCCCAGGTCCTGTGGCTGCACAACAAGCCCAAATCATGACCCCTCCACCACCGTGCATGTCAGTTGGTTTGAGGTATTTGTGCTGATATGCTGTATTTGGTTTTCACCAGATGTGGCACTATGGATTAATGCCATATAGCTCCACACTCTCGTCTGATCAAGGAAAAGAGATAATCTGTAATTGTTCAGTCTTTTTCTAATTGTACTATCATGAAATTTAGCACTTGACATGCTAATTTAACCCCTGCAGAAATGCATTTCTTGGGTTTTTGCAAGTACTCATGGCATGGTAGTGATGGTAAATTTGATTCTTTTTAATGAATCGAGTTTGAATGAGTCACTCACCAAAATGAATAGTGTTTTTTGAGTCATTTGAGCCACTCAGTCAGTTGCCTAGAGAGCGCAAAAAATGTACATTTCTTACTGATAAGATGAGTGATTGAAGAAAAAAAACCTATTTTATTGAGCAAAAAAGAGCAAAAAAAAGTTAAGATTTCTAAATTGAACATTTATTTTATTGGTATTTTCCTCAAATATGTCAAACATATATTTTCTCATCTAAATAATTTAGTGAAATAGCGAATTTCTGATTATTTAACTTACATTAATGCAGCAGCAGAATGCGAGTCAGAGAATTTTAATTTTTTTTAATAGTGGTGGAACTGAGTTCATATATTTTTTCCTTTAGCCTGCTTATAATCTTTGCAAAAAAACAAAGTGTAGACTGAATGTTATACTGCATCAGTCAGACTATCGGACTTCATCTTAGGTGAAAGAGCGACTCTTCCACGGTAACACGCTCTCTTCAACAGCTGAGAACCGAGAGGGAGGGGTGAGTGAGTGAGTGAGTGAGTAATTCGTCTATGCTATGATTCAGTACATGAAGGGAGGGGGTGAGTGAGTCAGTGATTCGTTCAACTCCTTTGAGCTGTGAGCCAGGGGGGAGGGGGTGAGTGAGTGAGTGATTCGCT
>VUQR01024086.1:13067-31198 GCA_015108515.1 Hemichromis elongatus
TGCTGTTAATTTTATCACAGACTTACATTAGGAATGAGGAGTACCTTCACTGTAGTACCTCACTTCAAAAATAAGTAGACGAGACAAAGAGCCTTCTAATGTTTCATGTTATCTATCAAAACAGCTACTGGAAAATGCCATAAAAACAAAATGAGGTGACAGCTATCTGACCCCCGGCATGCACATGTAATCTGCAGCCTAGTGTGAGGAAATAAACAGTATGCACTTTTGAACTAAGTATGTCAAAGAAAGACCAAGACAACATATTTGCCAGTGAGTCTCATTAATAGTCTTGTCATGCTTGGAACACAAATTAGGAACATGTCTGCTGTAAATTTACGACACGAAATGCACAATTTTTCTTTGCTTTGTTTTGCGCTGGAGTTGTCACCTCATTGCTTTTTAAACATTCAAGTAAGAAGCAAAAAAATGGGGAAAAGGAGGAAAAAGCCCCCAAATTCACAATGTTACAATTAAGCAATAGATGCTGGACATGCCACAGAAGTATAACTGAATGTTCTGGTGTGTTGTGACTGTCTTTCAGATCTCACCTTTGTGCTTCTTATCTCATCTGCTTTTTATCAGCGAAAGAGCTTTATGCAGGCCACAAGTGACCCACGAGCACTTTAAATGAATACAGTGTGCTAATAGCTGAGCGAAGACACCCTGGGAGCAGGCATGAAATATGTGCAAGGACCCGTGACCACTGAGATAATAGCCCCTGCCCAGACCACGGATTCTCTGTCCACTCTCTCCTCCGCTGCGCTCCACCCAAGGTTTGGAGTGGCTCATATCCAGGACAGATGGTAAGTTGAGGCCCTTGTATCTCATGACAGTGCAGGGGGTAGGACAAAGCCTCATGGGTGAGATGGGGATGAACAGAACTTCCCATCCAGCCAGTTTAATAGGAGGTTTTTTTGCTTTTGTCTTTTCTATCCTGTAGATCCTATAGATCAGGGAAATGAAAGTGTGCAGGGAATGCTTGAATGTGTACACTTTGTATCTCAATTTATTCATCTACTGCAGTTTAATGCATGCACAAGAGGGCGAAAGAGTTTACATCACTTCTGTTCTCTAGAATAGAAAGGTGTTCGTGTGCTCACCGTACGGTTTTATTTACAGCACAAGAAACACAACCTGTACAGGTTTCATAGTCAAGGGCACTAAATACAAGCTGCAGTAGCAAAGTGTTGGCTATTTCCAAGCAGGGAGTTTTGTGTGTAGGAGCTTTTTGTGTTCATGTGTTGAACCACATCCAGGGCCGAAAGAAGAGAAGATGGGGCCAGCTCTAATTAAAGCCAAAGGAAGAGTGTCATCTGCTGTGAACTCGCAACTAGGGGCCACAGCAAATCAATGGACGGCCAACACTGTCATCACCATCAACAGCTCCTGATCAGAGCAATTGGAGGGGAACAAAAAGGAATGAAAAAGACTCTACCAGGAAGCTTCTACCACCTGTGCAGAGCAGGAGAGAGAAGGGAAGAGAGAGAGGGCGAGAGAAACGCAGGGAGGGAGAAACGAGAGACAGAGAGAGAGAACAAGATTGTGACGCCGTGGTTTCGGCTATTGTAACAACGCCAGAGACTTGTCGTTTCTTTGTTTAGGCCAAGCAATTTTGTCATCATCACCAAGAGCATCTATTTTGATAAACAAAGGTGCAATTTTATGAAGATTGGCTGTGTACAGAATGATTTTATGACCTGTTTAAAAAAAATATAGATTTTTTTTTTTTTTGCCAGTGGATCAAACTGCTGCATACAGTGACTGCCAATGCCACATGTTCCTGGCAATATAATAAGTGTTCCTAGAAGAGATTTAGGCTATTGAACCCCGTAAGTGGTATCAGTGCTCTGCTGTCTCTGTGAACTGTGCCTCCCGGCCAGCGAGGCAAGAGCAACGCTGGATCGGATTCTTACGCAAACACAGGCACATAAATGGCATGTTCTCATGGCATTACCATTCCAAAATGTTTTTTCGAGACGAATGTGAATGCAACTATTTTGGTCTCGCAGCCCGCGCTCTTGGATAACTTCCTTTGAATAAATGAATTCTGACAAGGGGAATCTGCATACAAAAACACAGCAGGATTGGAGGCGGCGGCTGGTCCGCCGGTGAGGGCCTCTGAAGCGCTTTCTGAATCTCTTCATTCATTCCCTGTTCCTTGTGGACTCACGGCCCTTTAAATGGCTGCCTCTGTTTATTCCCTGTTAGCACTGGCGGTCAGGGAGGCGGCGAGGCATGCAGCCACACATTCAAACCTCTGTGCTTGCGGTTGGCACCTGCACATCTTTTTTTACCTGCTGAATGTCAGGTAGACTCTCTGGAAATTCTTGAATTTTGTAAGTTGTTATCTGCACGACAAAACCTGCTTTTCTCAAGCCAAATGTGAAAGGGAAAAAGGATACTTCAAGCTCTGAAGCAGCAGCATAATATAAATCCTTCCTATTGCTTTCTTATTACCCTTAGATATGCAACTGATTTAACAACTTCACAAGTTATTACCTTTTTATAATATATGCAAGCAAAAGCTATTTTTATATGCTGTATAATGACATGGTGACACAAATATTATGACGATTAGAAAACAATATTTGTGTCATCCTCCTTAAAATCTTTTATTAAGAGCCTGACTTAAGTGTCAGAGGCTTAATAGCTCTGAAAATGATTCTCTGATTTTTATGTTGAAGATGTGTTTGAAGATATGCTTTGATAAAATCGAAAACCCACAGTCAATATTATTGCATCATAAAAGTTGCTCTATCAGTTAAATCCTCCTCCCAAACATGTAGTGGGACCCGCATATCATAACCTACTTTGTATAATTCTGCCCAAACCGTTCATCGGGTCCGGCTATTGGCCCTCCACTTACCAGTCCATGTTGCGTGGGTAGGCATATAGAGCAGACTTTCAAAGCAGTGCCATCTCCATATGTTCGCCACGATAATCTTTTATCTGCCATCCCGCACTCTGGTTCGCTCCCTTTCCTCGCCCGTGGCAACAATTTTATTTCTGCATCAATTAGCACAGTGATTAATGCAACAAGCAAACAGTTTAGAGGTAATGGCACACAATTAACATCTTTCCCCATCATAAAGGGTATGCTAAACACTCACACCGCCGCTTTCTCTGCTTGGAATAGAGATGTGTTTAGTCCCTAATTCGTATGCTCTCGGATGGAAGTGGTGTGAGCCTGGCTTTGTGCTATGCCATCACCACATTAATCTAATTATAGGTAGCTGAAAATGAGTCTTGCAAATCAGGATTCTGTGTGTGTGTGTGTGTGTGTGTGTGTGTGTGTGTGTGTGTGTGTGTGTGTGCGTGCGTGTGCGTGTGTGTGTGTGAGAGACAACCTTACTCTCCACTCCCACCCCCAACACTTGCACACACTCACACACACACACACACACACTTACATTGTCCCCTAAATGAGAGAGTGAATAAGAATGCCTTCGCTTTTCAATGCACCGCCACCATGCGAGCGCCAACCCACTCTTCAAATGCCAATGTAGCTGCTGAAAGGCACCATTCACTCGCTTTGTGTCCAAACTTGTTGCCGACTTACTTTTTAGCAGCAACCCCCGTTTCCCTTTCTCTTTTTACTGTTTTCTAATTACAAACCAATTGGCACTGGGAGGGTGTGCATGGGTAAATAGAGCTGTAGGGGCCTGTCATGTGTGTAGTAGTGGAGAGAGGTCCTCGCAGCGCTGAGGGATGAGATGATTTGTTGTGATTGACAGCTACCTTGAGACTGGCCTGATGGAGTTGTCAAAGCTGTATGCTAACAGACTGTTTCCTTACCATTGCAGATGTACTCTGCTCCGCTGTACTGCACACACACGTGCACATGCACATGCACGGTATTTTCCAGCATCAGGCACATCATGGGAACTCAAATATTTATTAGGAGAACGGTTTCTTAAATGCAACGTGAGAAGAGCCATTCTGCTTTTTGGGCTCATTCTAGTATAAACAAGCTTTTTGTACTGACAGCTTCACACTGCCACCTCTTCCATATCACAGCCTTGTTTTTTCTGCAAAGCCAAGACAGAGCTGTATTTGAGGGTGCCGTCTTGGGCTAACACCGGGTGTGTGAATACAATGGCAATCCTACATCTGGGAACTCAGTGGGAAAACTATCCCATTTCTCACTTGTGCTGTTAGACGAGAGTGTTCAATTTTACAAGGTGGATAGTGTTACTACAAAATGAAGTTGTGCAAAATTCCCTGCGAAAATCTGGTTATGAGCATTAGCAGTGATTTTGACTGATACTATTCATCACATGGATCCGCTGAGAGTCAGCGGAGCAAGTTTGTTTATGGTGGGCTGGATCCCTTCCCACCTTTGGTAAATGCAAGTGGAGAGGCAGAAAACTGAGATTTTTGTACTTTAATAAAGGGAATTAAAGTCCAAAAAGCTACCCAAAACCTCTTTGTTTTTTATACAGAATAATACTATGTTGACTTCTTTTTCAGTGAATGTAGAGAGTGAAGCTTGGCTTGTCATGTTATTAGAATTTAGGCTTTGTAAAAATAATGTCTGTAAACTTTAATGGCAAAGATGTGTCATTGGGTCTCGTTCTGTAAAAGGGGCTCAGCTTTAGCGAGGTATAGAATGACCAGCCTCACTCTGCACCATGTCACCGGATTTCTCCTTTGGCCCCAAGTCTCTTTTCCTTTTCTCCCTCTTTTCCCTCTTGCCTCGTTCTCCTTGCGGTTATTCATCTCGGGAACAAAGGCTAAGTGTTTAGCTGCGAGCCAGATCAAGGGCCTGCTTCTTCCTCCCAGGAAAAGGTATAATAACAAACATGGCCGACGCTGAAATCAGCCATACCTTCTGTTGCCTCCAGACTCCCACATCTGTGCCGCACCTCTCTCTGTCTCCCACACAGCTGCTGCAGAAGCTGTGGAGGCTTCAGCCCAGTGCCTCCAGGCTCCCATTGCCTGGGAGTCCCCTGGGACGCTGCTGACTGGCACCCAGACTGCCAACCAAATGATGGATCCTACCAGGAGAATCAGACTTGACAGGGGGAGGTGAGGCTGCAGGAGCGGCCACCACTGAACCTGAGGACGAGGGGCAAGTGCGGTCAGCTGCCTCCGCTCCCGTTTGTGTGTGAGTGTTTACATGCAGATATGTTAATGTCTGTGTATAAACACATGCCGTTGAATGGCCATGTCTGTGGGTGGTTATCTTGGCACATGTAGTTTTTTTTTTTAGTTTTTCGCTCCAGTCACAGTCTCCATCTGGACCCAAAATATTTCATTAGCTGTACGATGTTCCATTTTACTTTGAAAGCTGACAAAAATATCAGCAGTGTTTGACTCTTAATGCTCGTATGCTTTCGGACCTTCCCTAAGCTGACAGGTGTCACATGACAAATGCTGAGGGTGAGCATGCAAAACGAGCGAATAGAACACAGATAGTTATTATTAGAGTTATTAGAGATTTTTAATTTAATTCTTTTACTTATTTATTTTAGAGATTTATCATCTTATCACATAAGTGGTAACAGGTGAGTGAAAGTCTCAATTAAAAACAAAGCAATTGAAAGACGGAGAAAAAAAAATGTTTTAAAACCTTTTACTGGGCTCAGCATATTGTTTTGTCATTTCTGGCATGACCAGTTTGATCTTGTGATACCAGCTGGATGAAAGCTTCATTCTTGCCCTGCGGCGTCCTGCTGTGCCATTGCTTCAACCAGACACTGTGATGTTAAGTGACTGCTGTAATTGTTCTGCTTGTAGCTCTTACTCTTCAGCCATCCAACTGGCTCCTACCTCCTGGTTGTGCCACATTGCCCTCTTGGGCTGTCTTGGCATGGGCCCACAACACCCCCCCCCCCCCCCCCCCCACAACCAACCACCCCCAGCGCAAAGACTAAATAGAATAGCGCAGTTTGATATGCTGATGTGAAGTTTCTTTACAGAAAACACAGATTTATTCATTATTATGAGGGGCTGAGGATGAGTAAAACTCAGCAGTGCTTAGAATTGGGTTCATTGTGCCCTCACTCCTCGGAAAATCATTTTTACAAAGTCTCTTTTAGACACAGTGTTGCCGATCCTTCTTTGTTCATGCAATTTATTTATTTATTTATTTTTAATGAACAGAAATCTGCCAAAAGTCTACACAGCGACTAAACCAGAGCATGTTCTAAACCACAGACCTCGATAAAAAAAAGACGATTTTGGAGAATATACGCGTTTATCATGTTCAGTGAGAATGAACAGATACTATTGCTGTCTGAGTGTTTGATAGCAGGCAGCGATTTCTCCATCGTCATCTCTCTGAGAGATTATGTATGCACTCAAATACTCTTGTTGCCTCATTTACCCTTGCTGACTATGCCAGCAACCCCCCGCTCTCCACCCACCTACACATACACACACACACACACACCCTACCCTTACCCCCACCTCACTACACACAAACACACGCAAGAAAACAAACAGAGGAGAGGGGTATAAAACACAAGGGGCGGGTTTCTTACTGTACTATACATCAAATATTAAATTGTTTACTATGGCAAATAGACTCATCTTAGCGCAGTCTGTTTGAAGTGACAGTCAGTGCTGCGAGGAGTGGGTAAAGTGGATCAGCCCTTGTCATATAGTGGGGACCGACTACTGTAACTGAGAGGCTCATTTACCATTCACTCAGTTGTGTCTTCTTTTTCACACACGCTTGCTGGAAAGGCACCCACTCTGCATTAGTCAGGGCTGACTCTGATTTCTTTTGCTTTTGGGTGTTAATGTTGGAACCCCGTAGTGATCTCCGTCCGTTAGGCTTACGTAACAAACGTCATACAGCGAAGAGAAGGAGGAGGAGGATGAGAGGAAGAGGAGCAAAACAGTGAGGAATAGTGAAGAATAGTAAAGTGATCTTCAGAGCTAAAAATGTAGAGGGAAAAAAGCTGCAGCTGCAGCTACCAAGCCAATCATCCAATCACCGATCCATCTCCTTTTACCTACGGGCTGTGAATATACAGCGAATATACGCATGCACACACACACACAGGCATGAGCATGCATGTGCACATGTATGTGCGCATGCATGCTCAAAGCCAACCATAGGGATTTGTCTGTCTGGCTTTTATCTTGCCTAACCACCAGTAGTCAAGTCAGGAACCCAGTGAATAATTCACTATATTTACCTGCTCCTCTCTTCAAGACTTATAATGTTTGTATTGCAGCGCAAGTAAATGAATAAATAAATAAATGAAGCACTAGGTGAACATGTGAATGCATAAAAAAAACTAAAGGAGTGTAGGGAAGCAAGGTCTCAGCCAGAGGTATGTTGCCATCTTCTGGTTCTGGAGTCAAATTTCAGGAAAGACAGTCATTTTCTTTCCCGAGACCTTTAAGTGCTCCATCTTCCATATTTGTGGCTTGAATGTAAGAGATGTGTATATTCTTTTTACTTTCCTCTTTGACATTGAAAATGTAGTTGCAAATTAGCCAGCGGTCCCCACTCTGCTCCAGTTAACTCAAACAAAGTGCGTTCACCTACGTGACTTTCATTAAAACGTGTCCAAATGTTCCAGTAAATCACAAATAAATGCATTCTTCTTTGAATACCGTTCTGACAGTATTTGACGTGTTTTCACGAGTTGTTGCCAGATTTCAGGTGCCTTTCTTGTTCGTCTAATTTGCATGTATGATTATCCACATATGCCCTCCTGTTCCACGACTGCTTCGAATATGATCTATGCTGTGGCAGGGTGTTAATTGGCTTGGTCCTGCAGTGTGTGCGTGCATTGGTGTGTGTATGTGTGCGCCTCTGTTCCTCTTCACAAATGTTTGCCTATGTATATGTCAGCACACTGACAGTGCGAGCGGTGTCGGAGCCTCTCTCCGTGGCCCCGGCACATGTGGCTCTCCTCCAGTCTGAGTGGCTCTTTCCTCTGTTGCTAACATGCGCGCTGTGCCTCCCCTTCCCCGTCCAGCCCTGCTTGGCTCTGTGAGGCCCTGTCTGTCCGCCGTACACAGGGCCTCACAAGGTGTTTGCCAGCTAAAGAGGGTGTACTAAATTACGAAACACTGAAATAATTCTGTACTTTAAACTGAGTTTCTTAGAGCAGAGCTGTGATGGAGATATTCTCATATTATGCTATTATTTACAAAATTCAGCTATCCAAATTAGTGATTTCTAACACATTGAAATTAAAAAGCCACCAGTTACCCGTTGCTGCACATTTTTAACAGATCATTTTCCTCGTATTTGCCATGTATGTCCTTATCAGAATAAAATTCTAATTAATTAGTGGTGAATTTAAGCTTCCCTCCAGCTCTCTGTTTCAGAAGTATTTGGAGACACTGACACTTACATTGTGATTGCATTAATCCCTGCACAGTTTAATAGAAAATTTTTACTCTACAGTGAGTGTCATTGTTTCCCAGACTTTCCCAGCCAACTCCTGTGGTATTTGCATTCGTTCTATTGTTCTTGTACGAGGACGCCTCGTGGGATTAACCGTTCGCCTTCCTTCTTGGTGACTGGCAATATCACCGGTCCTGTTTCCTCGTGTTGCAAGTGACGTGTCCGTGCCGAGCATCTGAGCGCGTGCGCCTGAATGTTTAGTCCCAAGTGTTAGTGGAAATGTGTCTCTGTGCTCGAACGCAGTACAATGACCAGAGACGTGAGAGTTACTGTTTCTTTCTGTGTCCAAAGCATTTGTCTGACTTTACTTTTGTTGCTCTTCTGTCCATTGTGTGGAGTTTTTGGTGGGGTCAGCGTGGGGTGCCGAATGAGCGGGATGCCACGCTGTGTGGGCACATGCCCCAGAAAGTGCCAGAGGACAATCAACATTTCCGCCAAGCACACACACACAGACACACACACACACACACCCACACACACACACAATCACACACTATCTATCTATCACCCTCTCTCTCTCTCTCTCTCTCTTTTTTCCTGTCTTTTCCCAGTATCCCTCCTTGCTCCTTTTTGCCTGCGGCAAGACAGCTGTGTCCATCAGGCCATGATGCCCGTGACATGGGTCACACGCTAAGAACCCACTAAGATCATGGCAGCGAAGCAGCTCTTCTAGCTGTTTGTGCAGTGAGGAGATGTGCAGAGGCTCCCTCATGAACACCATCCCACACAGAAAAATCTGCTTCTTTCAGTAATTTTAGAAAGATATAAAAATATGCTCATTATCGCATCTGCAGTTAATATTTTTTCAAATGTAAATAGAGCTTCGCATTCAGCATATTCAGACTGAGAATAAACACATGCATATCCTGTGCTTTTACAAAACTCCTGTAAAAGCGATTGTGTGCTACAAAAAAAACAGCAAATTGCTGCTTTGTTGTGAGATTGTGAAAAGCGTGTTAAAAAGAAATAAATGACTGTTTACACAGAAAATAAAATGTAGATTATGAGTAAATAAACAAATATGTCAACACAACGACTGAAGACAAATTTCTATTGGTTTATTTTCAGTTCACAGGCCTTCACTCATCACTGACAAATGCTCCATTGAGGTTCTGCCAGCAGTGTAACTATCAGTGTTTTGAATGGATCCACAGTAATGAGTGTCCATCAGTCACCTCTGATCTAGATATATTATCATTTTATGTTGGGCTGAGCAGAGTTTTAACCAAATACACTTTTAGAATCTGTGATGTAATAAATATCTATATGTGTATATATATATATAATAATAAAAACTCTGTAATGTATTTCTGTAAAAATCTTTGGCTTTTAAACATATGACTTTTAGTTATTTCTTGTAGATATAGTTGTTTAGGTCCAATTAAAAATAGAAAAAGCATTAATACAGGAATAAATTAAAATAATAAAGAACTTTAAATTATAAATTTAATTGTAAAATGTAGTTTAAAAAAAAACAATCCAACTGAAAAATTTAATATCAAGTTGAAAAAGCTATAGAAATGTGACAGGCAAACATCTTTCATTAAAGATTTAAAGAAAATGTCAATAATATGTTTTCAATGAAATTCATACGGGTAAATATCCACTGTGACATCTGAAACTTTACTTCTTGATTCCTCTTTCATTGTATTCATTTCCAATGTTTTGTTTGCCGCAAACTTTCATTCAAAGTGTGAATTAAATGTCTAAGTGTGTAAGTTTGTGTCCCTGCATTTACACTGGTTTCTATCTCAAGTTATACTTAAGAGACAAATTTCAATTTTGTTTCGTTTATCCACTGAAGTTTTTTTATTTTAAAATATATATTAAAATTACAATTATCCTGCTGTTGGTTATCCATTACCCCGGGCCATGTGGAGCTTTATTTACAGTAAAAATATTGTCACATATTGCCACAGCTGCTCCGATTCACCTAATGTCGGGCTTTAAGGAGCAGCTAAAAGCTTTGTTCCAACAGCTCTGTTTCTTTGATGTCAGGGAACTGGATATCCCCCCAGATCTGGAACACAGTCCCTGAATAAACACTGTGGTCTTGAGGTTAACTTGCAGAGCACTATATAGCCTGAATACTGAAATCCATACCGCTTGAATGACGGTGCCTCCCTCACTCTTCTCCCCACCTCTCCCTTCATTCATTCACTGCTTTCTTTCTGTCCCTGTTTTGAGCAGCTTGTGTAAGTTGTGCAGTGCGGCAGCATGTGCTGTCTCCCGGGCTTTCTCCATCTTTCCCTCTTGTCCTCCCTCTATGTCCCGTTTCACTCACAGAGGTTCATTTGAACAGAGGATCTGTGCTCTTTTTGACCTGTGCTTGTCAGTGTTAATTGTATGAGTTTAATTACAAAAACACATTGAGCACATTGAAAGGGGCTTTAAGTTAAGTCCTTCCTCTTCAGACCAAACCTCCAGGATTTAGATGTGGCCGGGCTGTATCAGCTATCTGAGTCAGATTAGATGCTGTCTCTTATCTTTTGAGCTGCCTTTTTATTCGTCTGTCTGTCTGAGGCTTTTGCAGGCTGCTTAGATGCTTCTTAG
Source organism: Hemichromis elongatus (assembly GCA_015108515.1). Classification (NCBI taxonomy): domain Eukaryota; kingdom Metazoa; phylum Chordata; class Actinopteri; order Cichliformes; family Cichlidae; genus Hemichromis; species Hemichromis elongatus. The sequence continues at coordinate 23,998 of VUQR01024086.1, forward strand.
CACTGCACTTCGATTTGTACAAGTCCACTAGTGCTTCCTTCAGCAATGAGTTCTTTTTTGCTTGTTTACTTATTAAATCAAATCTAAACAAAAGAGAACAAAACATAATAAGTTCTTAAAGGTGTATAGTTTATTGTAATATGTATATATTGTACTAAAAATCTGAAAAAAAGGACAATTATTTAAAGTAAATGTGTAAAATTAATTTGGACAAACGCAGCAACAAGTTTGACTATTTTATGTGGGTGTTTGTTTAATTTCGTATGCTCGAGCATGGATAGTTGCTCTTTTTTTTCAGTTGCAGATCATTGCATTTGCAGGGATTTAATTAAATATCCAAAAATGGAGATCTGAACCAAAGTTAGAAATGCACAAACATCACCGATATTTAAAGTGAAAGATTTTAAAAGTTTGATTTGATTGAATTCCCTGCCGTAAAAACGGGTTCACTTCGTGAAAACAGCATAATGACATAATTCTGCAGCAGAGACATATCCAGACTTAATTCCAGTCCATTGTGAAGGAGCCAGTGAAGCTCTGTTTAATCACAAGGATTTGTCATGTGATTGACGGACTGTTGACAGCAGTATTGGGGCAGTATTTAGCAAGGTCTCAGGACCCCCGTGGCTAAAGTGAATTTTATGGAGACACTGGTGGGTCGCTGGCATAACAAGAAGTCAGGCAGTTTTTAAAGCTGATGCAAATGAAGGTATTTCATGTTGACATCTCACCGTCTGGGGTGTGATAGTTGATCACTTTGTGCATGGTGGGAAAACAAAAGTGCATGCGAGGCCAACCCCACAGCATAGTCATTGTGAGTGTGTGCTTTGTGTGGGCGTGCGTGCGTGTGTGCAGTTACACCCACCACTGTCCCTCTCTGTGTCTGCGAGCAGAGTAGAGTGCATTAACAGGCCTGATTTACAATGTATGGACTCTGCCGACTGGAACGTTTGTGGTTACGAGATATTTGAGCGCCTGGTTTAAAATGCTTGGGTTGAAAATAGGGCGAGAAGCTAACGGTCAATTTGTGTGTTTCACATTATAAGCTTAAAAATTCAACATTGAAAAAACACCTTGTTTCTGTTGGTCGTGTCAAATAATAAAAACTAATTTATTATACAATTTAAGTATAAGTAGTAAAGTCTCACACAAAGTTGAATTAATTTAAATTTTTAAATACGCTCAACTTTTAATGTTATTTTTTAATAATGTTGTCATTTCATTATATCTTTTTTCCTTTTTTCAATTTGCAGATTTTGATTACATCTTTTATTTGTGTGATAATACTCTAAAATTAATACAGTTCCTGTATTTGAGAAAAAACTCTTTCAGTTATTTTTTCTGGAGAAAAAAAATAATTCTTGATGGTTATTACATAAATTACAACAGAGACATCAAACGTTAATTTAAGCTTCAATATCAACAAATGATTAAGTCTCATAATGTGTTTAGGAAGACTTTTTCAGGTGATATTAAACTTTATCCCTTTTCTACAGGGCTGATACTTTAGGTACAAAATTTAATATGACAGTAAAACAAACATTTAAAATCATTGATGACACATTTATGTTAGTAATGGGCCATACAATTACCCTCCACTTACAGACAATAAAACTATTATTTAGGCATGTAGCCTCCTTTGATTCTTTATCTGTGACCCTCAATCAGGCTGTATTCTTCCCCTCAGAAGTACACGATGAACACTATCCCATAAAGGACATGTAGAAGGGTTTTTTTTACTTTTTTCTCTCGGGTCCTGAGGTCGTGGTTTTGTGGGCAGCACTGCCTCTAGGTGTAACACCGAGAACTACAGTCCTGTCATAATTTGTAATAAATTTTAATGATCCTTTCTGTGAAACTGATTACATCTTAACATTTTTTTTTTAAATAATATATATAATATGTTTATATTCACAGACCTGCCATCATTTTCCTGTCATTTAACTGTATTTCCATTTGTCCAAGTATGAGATAGGATCCTTCTAAGCCATAAATGAAAAAATATCCCAAAAAGCATAAGTCTTGACTCGCATAAGTGATTTCAAATTTGTCTCTTTCCAATGAAAGGATAAAAATGAGAATGAATGAATTGCATCTCTGAGGTTTAATTGCTTTTTCATGATCCAGCAATCCTGCAGGAAAATGCAGCGTAAAAAAGCCCAATTAGAGTCTTTTCACTTTGTGCTGGAGACAGCAGGGTTCAGGCTGATTGTCTTTCTCTGCTAGTTGCTCTGCTCCAGAAGGTGATACTGGGTTGGACCCCTGTTACCCTCCGAGCCTTCTGTTAAATTTGGCAGAAAAAACACCGGGGCTCAAGGAAGAACAAAGGCGTGCTGGTTTTGCCATAGAACCAGAAAAAGAATCCCTAAAGAATGGATTAATTCGGTCTAATCGAGGAGACCCATTCCACGCTCGCTCTAGCAATGAGAGCTATTGGAGCAAGCAGGAACCGGCTCTCCTCCTTATTTAATAGCCTAAAATGGCTCAAAAGTTCTTTTCCGTGCAGCCTCTATACAGCAGATGCTCTGCATTAATTGGTCTATGAAGGCCTGACCCGGGGTTCTGTGGAAAGGGTTTAGGAAGCAAATTTATTATTTGCTATAACCTGGCGTGCATGATGTGCGCTCACGAGGGTTGTGTTTTAAAATACAGTGCGATACCGTCCTTAATGTTCAGCGTGCTTCGGGGAGCTGATGTTTGGGAGGTAATGTTTTAACAGCAGGTAAGTCCTAAACACCATTCATCAGTGGCCTGCTCTCTCCCCTCATCCGGCCACAGCCATGACTGATGGGCCTGTCTTTTGTATGAATGTTTAGCACAGTGGCGAGCCATATGCCACTGGCACCAACTCCTGCCCACCAACTCTTACTGCAGAGAAGAAGGAGAGAAAGAAAGTGAGTGGGAACAACAGGAGAGAAGAAATAATGGAGCCAAAGACCTGCAAAACACACAAGTCTTTTTCCCCTAAAGAGTTACTTTACTCATATTAGCCACACTTTGTATAAAGATAAGTAAAGTGATGAGAAACCCTCTCGGAGACTTAAACAGCCCCATGCAACATGAGTGTATATTTATTACATATACTCGTCTACCTTGAAGTCGTATTGGAGACTTTAATAAGAGTGGTGGTGGTGGGGAGGTTAGAGGGGAGGTGGTGCTGATCCATCTGTCCCAAGCAGCCTCTCTCCCGGTGCTGCTGCCGCCCCCTCGTGAGAGTAGCACAGCTGTTACTGGAAAGCCCTACTGTCCAGAGAAAGGAGCCCACACTCCTCCCCTCCATCCTGCATCCCTCTGTCTCTCCAGCCCTCCACCTCTCCGCCCAAACACCCCTGCAAGAGAATGAAACGAACCAGCAACCCCAGCCACTGTGCAGTCAGCCTGTGCGTCTGCAATTTCAAACCTCTTTAGATCATTTTTCATGCTCACCAGAAATGAATAATGCACACATTAACTGGTGCCAGTTAATAAATTTCCGTCTCACTGCACTATATTTTTCAATAAGGGTCTGGCTGCTTCGTTTTGTTTTGCAAAACAGTCTCATAGGGCTCCCGCTGCAAATTATCCCAGTCCTCCCCCAACCCACTCACCCACCCACCAATTCATACACAGCCAGAGAGACTTTCCTTGCTTGGAAAAAAAGTGATAAAATAATTGTAAGCTGGTATATTGACCATTTTCTTTAATCCATGATCATTCATAGTGCTTTTCTCAGCTGAAGATAATACACCACAACATTTTTCACAAGAGCGCATCCTCAAAATTCAGCCCCCAGGGCACCACTACACAGAAACAGAATCAATCTTGGGGAACTTCCAGGCTTTGTCAGGGAGCCAAATTGGCAGACTCTGTCCATTATATCAGTACAACAAAGCCCCGACTAGCATCTGGCCACACTGGACACTTATAGCCCATCTCTAACTATTAATCATTGGCCGCGACATCACGGACTCTCGAGAGGGTGGCAGGGATGCTCTCTTACAGAGAGCGCTGCTGAAAATGCCAGGGCATGTAGACGCGACAGTCCCAATACCCACTGACAGTAGCCCTCCTTAAAATGACAGAGTCCATCCAAGCCAGACAGACAGAGTGCTGTCAGGGAAGCACTGTGACAGGCGAGGAGACCCCTCTGAACATACCACTGTGCCCTAGTGGCCTACAGTGCCGTAGTGCACTGGTAGTATCTGTTGTGAGGTCGTGTCATGTAATATGATCTAGATGAAGCGGACAGGGTGGGTCCCTCTCCAGGATGCGGACGGGGTGTCAGACAAGCTGCTCCTCTAATAAGGACTGCCATTCTAATGACCACTCAGTCAGCCTAACCTCTGACCCCTACTGTTATAAGAAACAGAGGGAGGGGCCGGCCGGGATGGTGGGAAGGATGTGGTTCAAATGCGCAGTATTTACATCAATTAGACAGGCAAGATGGAGGTGCCCATCAGAGCCCATTAGGATTGTTGTGGTTGGGGGGAGTATAAGGGAGGGACAGCGAGGGCCCTACAGGGCCCAGCAGACACATCACAGGACTGCCCTTGATCGCATCCTGTCACATTGATGAGAACTCTCTCAAAACCACTCTTACAGCTATAGAGCATGCTTGCAACCATGTATGTGTGTGTGCGTGTGCTCCTTTCCCCACATACAGCATAGTACAACTCATGTTAAATGAAGTCTAGTAAACCACCCTTAAAATTTAGGATCTCTGTCGGGTTTTTTTTTCCAACTTTCAGGTTGACCATCACATTTATTCCCATTGCTGCTTTATTTAATACCTCAGTGCATTTTCATGTAGCACTTCTGATAAGACCTGTGATTCTTTATTTTCTTGGTGGCGAGGGGCCGGGGGGTGCTTATCAGATGCAAAATAGCACACCTGCTGTTTCAAAACACCCTCACTGGGTTCAAATTAGTGCTCCCCTGCCTCCATTTTTCCCCCCTGTCGAATACGCTGCAGCAACAAAAGGGTGACAATAAGTTTTTTCATAACAACTTTTGTGGCAATCAAAACAAAAACGCCTCGTCGAATTTGGCATTACAGATTTTTGAGTGGTTTTGGCTTTGAACAATCGGACGCGACTCCGCCTAATCCATTGATTATAATGATCAAAAGTCATCGGTGTGATTAATAGAACACAATAAAGAACCCCACCTGGGAGACGATTTCATTATATCATTGTGATGGAGCATCCGAGCAGTTAAAAGGTGTACAGTGAAAAACCCACTGAACGAGGAGAAGACTTCATAAGGCTGTAGTATCCCATCTTTTATTAATGTCACTCCCTTGGACAGCAGGTTTTTGTCAGTCAGAATGGATAATGAAGATGTTGGCGGGGCCGGTGAATCCATCCCTTTAATACTCACATATTTTATGATAATGAAAGGTATTCAAAGAATGATTATGATAAAAGTGGGCTCCCCCACTGGTGTGCCAGCACAGCTGTGCAGCTAGACAGTCAGCTGCAGGCACTGAATGAAAGGATCACACAGAAAGTAAAGAAAAGATCCATAAGTACATAAAGCGGAGAGCTGACGGTTGTGTGGCCAATCGTACATCGGCGGCGCTGCGCGTTACACGGCATGATGAAAAATAATACGAGGGAAACGCTTTCAGTGCTGAATGTCGCTATTCAAATGGTTTTTGATCTTCTTGCGTCTGCGTTCGCTCCATAGCGTGAAGTCTTTTCACTGCACTGACCTTTGCGAGTCTCGTTGAAACGCGTTTCATCACAAACGAAACAATCCTTAAGAGTGTGCTGTGCATACACTATAGGTTGTTTTGTTGGGACTCGCAGATGCTTTATACGTCCACTGACTTTTAAGGAACATAAAAACAGGCGAGTAACAAAGACATTTCTTCACGTGATGTCTCATATTGAAGAGCTCATATACACAGAGGATATCGATGCTCGCGTGTGCTGTGCACCCCCCCACAATGTTATCAGTAACATCTTTCAAGCATCAAAGCATTAACTGGTGTATTGTACTTTATGTGCAAACAAACTTAGCAGCCCCTAAAGCAAAGCCATACCACCCCACCACGGCTTCAAAAGTTTCCTGCAAGCTGTAGGAAGCAGGTGAAAAAATAGAAGTGGGTTGAACTTTGACCCCGGGTGCACACTTGTTGACTGATGTTCCACACTGGGGTTGCCTTTTCCCTCTTCAAGAGAAGCGGGCCCATGTGCGAGCACATATGTGTGTGCGTGCACGCATTCCCCCCCCCGGGAGATAATCTCCATCTTCCCTTTGAAGGTTCTGTGCTATAGAGCTGTTTTCATACAGCACTGGCCATGGGTTTCCTGTCTCAGCTGACCTCCCATCTTCTTGTGGACACTTGAGAAAAACGTCCCAGCTATGAAAAAGAAAAAAAAAGAAAAACATCTTTCCCCCATTAACTGCAGAGGTGACAGAAGCAGTAAAGAGGCGAGGAGCGGGTGGTTATACTTCATAGGCCGATCACAGTCAGAACCAAATAGATGAGCATTAAGAAACACTGATGCTATGGCCACATGTAGACTAGTACTCTTGGTCGAAACTATTTAAGCTTTTGAATGTAGGGACATTTGGAACTCCTGAAAAAGGGCCAAGCCAAATAAATGTTACAGCAGACCCTCTGCACGTGCACGGTGCTCTGTCCAGCTGACACAACATGGGGTCAAAGATGAAAAGAGAACGGGGTTCAACATGGATCAGGTCCACATGGCCTTCAAATGGGGCAACAAAACAGCACAGTGTAGCAGACCATGTAGCCAGCACAGGCATCTGTCCTAACCTGGACACATCTGATGAAATCAATGCACAAAAGGATTTTAAAACTAGCGAAGAAAACATTGTATTGCTTTTCTCTTTTCTTTTATATTTTCCTACAAATAACACAACTAAAGCTTGATAAACAGATCGTGGTCTTTATTTCCAAATGTTTCAAAGCCAGAATTAGTGTGAGCTCAAATAAATCAAGTGAAACAATGGGAAAATTTGTTCTTCAGTAGGCAGGAGTCAAAGTTGGTTCCCTCAGGGTGTGCTGCGTTTAAGTTGGTCCAGTTTGCGTCGCAGCATGTTGTAGTTGTCTCTGGTCCCAGGAGCCTCAGGGTCCAACTTTAGAGAGAGCTCGTAGTGTTTCTTTGCCAGCTCCAGCTTCCCCCAGCGATGATACAACACGGCTGAGGTTAAAAAAAAAAAAAAAAAAAAAAAAAAAAAGCTTAAATAG
>VUQR01024086.1:32848-49593 GCA_015108515.1 Hemichromis elongatus
CATGTAAATTCACAAAAGGCTGAATGTCACTAATTACTGGTTTTTAACAACAAACACTTGCAATAAAACACATCAAATAAAACAATAAAATAGATGCAATCTAGTGTCTGGTGTATTAAAAGCATGGACTTTTCCGCTACCGGTGTTGTCCAGCAGAATGACCATGTTGTTCCAAGCCAGGCTGTGGTCAGGTTTTAGCACAGTTGCATTCCTCCATGCGTTTAGAGCATCCAGGTGTCTGTTCTGGTCAGCGTACTGAAATATGACACACTGTGTTAGAAAAACTCTTTCTGAACTCATTTTTTTCTCATTTTCCATTTTGTTTAAGAGAGAGAGAGAGATAAGATAAAACTTTATTAATCCCTCGGGTTATTAATCCCTCAGCACCGACAGAAGTTACAGAATGTGAGCAGAATACCATATATACACATATATAAATACAGAGACATATATAAATAAAGCGTATACAAAAGGGATAAATAGAATAAATAGGAATAAATACATGGGGCTTTTGTCAGGGGTGTGCTCCCTGAGGCTGACCAATATAAACATGGCAAAACAGCCATGCAGAGTTATAAACGCCATTTTTTAGTTAGTACTGCTTCATGTAGAGGTGTAGTTTTTGTCTTATCCTTGTTTGTTTTTTGCTAAAAGCTTAATCTTACACAGTGACCATGGTAACGGGCAAAAACATGCGTGCTTTGAGCGTGGCATAAGATTCCTAACCATTCTGGGACCTCACCAAGCGTCCCAGGTTATAGTAGCAGTCTGGGTATTTTCTCCGAAAGCGGATGGCGTTCCAGTAACTCTTCTCCGCTTCCTCAAACTTCTGCAGGCTGTTCTGAACTATACCCAGATTCATCCAAGCTGCAGCAAAATCAGGCCTGCGCAGGTTTAAAAAGAAAACAAAGCTATCAATAGGGAGTCTAAATCTGTTAAAAGAACTCGTTGGTGTAAACTTTGATGTTAGACAACATTACTGAATGGAAACGGCTTTAGACAACAGCTGCTCTGCTTCCACAAGTTCACTTTTCTCCTTCAGAATATTCCCTAGGTTGTTCATTGCATGGACGTATGTAGGGTGTAGCCTGAAAGCCATAAACAACATGCAACAAACAAGTCAATGACTGGTTTCTTTGTCAGAAATGCAATAGGTCACAACTACTTTTAAGGACACATACCTGACTGCTTCTCTGTAATATGTAATAGCTGCTGTAGTGTTCCCTCTGTCAGCCAGGTTCTTACCCACATTATAATGCACCTAAGGGAACAATCATCAGCAATTAAAGCATCAGGACGTGTGTATGACTACAATTCATTTTTAAATGTGCACTAAAATAATTTACTGAAGCGGGGCTGGAAAACACAAATCACAGATTTTTCGCTTATTTTTTGTTACCTTGGCGTTGAGCGGACAGACAGAAAGGGCGCTGGTGAAGAGGCTTTGTTCTGAACGCCACTGGTGACTGCGGAGAGCACAGCGCACTACATACACACACAACAGCGCGAGCACCATGACGCACAGCAACTTCTGCAAAAAGAGAAGAGGAGCCATTTAACAGCCAAGTGCTATAAAGCATTACAATATTAAGCTTCAAGTTAAATGATGTGTGACACAGAACTAATAACCTGCAAAATGTATTTCTGCAGCACATGGACACCACCTGCTGTCATCATCTCTTTATAGGGAAGTCATTAGACATTTCTCATATCTGTACCTTCCCTGCATCGCGACTTACTGAATTATCAAAGCTGGTTTTGAAAACAGTTTCAACCGACGACTTTGGAAAATAAATCTTTACTAGAAACTGCGCTTCGATGTTTGGTGTCCTTTGCTTTATTGTGATCTTTTTATATCATTTAGGCGTACCCTGTATTTGGACCAACGGCAGCAGCAGTGTCCTAAAGAGTACGCCAGCAGTAGGCAGTAGCCGGCTGAAGACAGGTAGAGAACTCTCTCAGCGATGACAAAGCCCACCCTGAAAAAAATGTTGCTCGCAGGAAGAAAAGGGACCACCAGTAGCACCAGACCCAGGGTCAAGGTCCTAGTGAGGAAAATAGAGCACACACATGTACACGACTCTCAGTGAAGGCATCTGAAAATGTGCGGACTGAGATTTAAGCTTAAGTCTGAATACTGGACCCAAAAGTTTGTCAGTCTACGCTAAACCAAGCAAGAAGTACGCTAACCGCAATCGAGATGTCGTTCTCTTTATGGTTATGATCTTATAGTCACAATCAACTATATGTCTTTAGAAGTCAACATGTACTTTATTTCATCTTTCATTCCAGCAAATCTGAGATGGCTTTCCTCGTTTACCTCCTCCTCTGGCTGTCCTGTGAGCATAAGGCTTGGCTTATCAAGCCTACCAGGATGCACCAGAGCAGCAGCAGCCAAACCATCCTCCAATCAGTGGCTGACTTAATGAGAGGCACACAGCCCATGGACCAATCAAAACACAGCCACCAGGGACACAGCAGCAGCCAGGCATTAAGGGAGTAGTAGTAATTATAGTTCACTATCTGCCAATCAAAACGGAACAGAAAAGGAAGAGAGCAGGAACAAAACCAGCGGAGAAAAGGAGAAAAAACAAAAAAGCATTTAAAATTCAGAAGTAAACACAGTGTTTAAAAATCATGAAAATTACTCAGGACAAACATGATATTAGACAGTGAATTAAACTGAAATTATGAAAAAAATTGAATACATGCTTCAATAAAGTCAATTCATAATTACATAGGATCAATAAGAATCATTTAAAGATAAAATTGTCTGTAATTATAATGCATGAATAAATATTGCGAAATAAACTCTACAAACTAATCTTTCTTACCCTGAGGATGAGATTTTCTGCAAAAGAAGCCGGGTTGTCTACTTCAGTGAACGCTGGTGGTCCTGTTCCCATGATCCTCCAGCGTGCGTACAGCATCAGGAGGCCTCCGAGACCCATTAGACCCAGTCGCGTAAGCAATCCCATTCGCATCAACTCACTTACCTGTCGCAAGAGTAGAACCACTTGTCACTTACAATTAAAAACCTAAAGCTTGTTAGTTACTTTCAGTCAACGTTTAATGGCTAATGTGTAATTGCAAACTACTTTATATAGACAGTGTATGAAATGTGACATAAATCATACAAAGGGGTGCATAATTTATGACAGAAAAGCGGGGGAGGGTGTGCAAAACCTAACTCACATCAAATGATTTCTTCCTAAGGAGTAGCCTCTGGCTGAGTTCATACACATTAACATTACAGATCAGAAGGACATCAAAGGCAGCATTCACACCCTGAAGGAAAATACATAGAGAAAGAAGGAGAAATAGCATTTAAATGTATATAGGTCAGCAACAAAATGAATTAGCTCATTTTCATATATACATAAAGAATATGAGACTCCTCGTATAAGCAAGAATTACAGTGGGATGGCGAGACAGGATGAAAACATCACATCTCAAAATGACCTTACAGAAGGACTTCATACCAAGACAGTGATGCCTTGTTCTTTACAGAGCATTGCTGCAGCACACAGCAAGAGGCTGACCACAACCCACTGGAGAGAAAACCTGTCATCTCTGTCACTCCCTGAGAACACAAAGCCAAGACCACGCTGGTCAGAAACAGGAAAGGATTGAAATGTAGCTGTTCAGACAGATGCATCGAATGCTGGCAGATCGATAAGGTTTTGATGCCGCTGACATATGGGTAGTGCTTTGTGCAGTATAGAATCACTGTGTGCCTAAAGAGTAATGCTTGTGTCAGGTACCTACCTTTGTTAAAAGCCTTGCAGTAGGTGAGGAAAGACAGCTGGAAGAAGAGGGCGCATAAAAGGTCTGCTCGGCCCACTATGCCAGCGACCTTGATGAGATGGAGAGAGAGAAAAAAGACATGGCACATAAGACAGGGAGGAATGATTAAACTACAAAAACTACTTAAAGAAACAGCATTATCTGGTAAACCTCTTTAGAAATGATTTATTTTATTACACACGCACATAATAGTTTTGCATAGTGCATCCAAGTACAAAAGGAAGCTTATTAAAAAGATGTCAGAAGAAACTCTCATTACCAGTGTAGCATGGTTGTGTGTGTGTTTCTATATGATGTGTGAGTGTGTGTGTGTGTGTGTGTAAAGTATGGCTGGCATCCTGTGGCTGCCTGCTTTGATACATACAGCAGGCCCAAGCAGACAGTCTGCCTCCCTCCCACCCCCCAGGTCTCACCAAGTCCTTGCCCTGCATGATTAAAGGGAAATGGACAAGGAAATTCTGCTTTCCAGCCATGCTTTCCAGCAAAAAAAAGAAAAAAAAACCATATGAGGGCAGGTCAATAAGCATCCCAACGTGGTTAATAGTCAGGTCGTACTATCGCACACACCTTGGCCCACACTCCCAGCTGAGATGGGGCATTAGTTCTTGGCACAGAACCACCGGAGGTTCAGGATTGGCTCGTCTTGACGTGCTGTTGAATCCATGTTTTTAGGAAAGGTTTATTTGTGGCCCAAAATCAAAACGGCCTCATTGAGGTGCACAAGTCCCTAACAGTAACAGCCCAACCAAGCTGACTTATCAGCTCATACACCAGCATGCAGAAAGAAAGAAAATGATGTAACTACATAAAAAGAAATAGTTAAACACACCACGGCCAAACACAACTAACTGTCAACTGTTTGAAGTTAGCTGTAGAGATATATGGGAAATACTGGTGAAAGAGCAGGAAAATGACACGCAGTAAAAGCTAATTCACGATAAGAATAGAATCAAGGATTCACTACGGTGTAGCACCTCCTAACTACACAGCCTCCTTTACACCATCGCATGTTTCTGCATTACACCTCCTTACAGCTGTTTCTTAGATTTATAGTGTAAACATATTTATGAATGGAATTTGTACTACTCTCATATAAAATTTCAAGTCTTTTGTTTTTTTAATCACTGTTGTATATATATAACCTTTTTATTTCACAGAATAAGGTGCTCATCATGGCTGTCTGACACTTTAATTATGTTTATTCATTTTTAGGCTCTGTTTTTTTATGATCTTGCTGTTGTAACACAATAACTTCTGTTGTGAAATCAATAAAGTACCTTTCTAAAGTCACTCATAAAAAACAAGTTTTCTTTCAGCTAGATCACGCTCACTGCAGACATGCCAAGCTTAGCATTAGCACATTTTTGTTACTACTTTTGACTGATTTCATTTGTCTTTAAGCTTTACTGTTTGCATTTAAATGCAAAAACTTATTTTCAGTTTTGAGCCTAATGCATCCAAACGACACAATAATTATACATATGAATCCGTAAACCCTCATGTGCATGATGATATTAATGCATACAGAAGCATTTCATTGACACTTAACTTATAATATTGTGCATATAAATAAGCACTTGAACTCTACTCACACTTTCTGTGTGAACTGGATGTGCAGCAAAGAAGATGGCAGCAAGCAAAGTGGTCTTGGGAGCGTGGTTCAGTATCCTGCCCTTCTCATCATAGGCCAGTCCACCAATAAGTATAGCAAACACGTCAATCATAAGGGCAGATATGACAGCATGGAGGATGATGTTCAGCACATGGAAGCCAATGGGGTGAAGGCCTCCCGCTACGAGGTAGTTCAGCCTGAAACAGTGAGACAAGAGAAAAACCCAGAGCTGAATGTACAGCAGGTGTAGCAACGCATATGTGTGAGGATGGTGGAAGCTATTATACAGCATAATGTGACACGACGAAGCCAATGGGACATGGTGAGGGTCATCAATAACCACCATCAACTGCACAGTTATATGCAGAGAATAGAGGAAAGACACCTTTCCAGAACTCCTAATTGTCACAAATCTTTACAGCAATGGCCCCTAATCATCCTTTCCGTTTCCACTGCAGTGTAAGGTTAACTGGCCTCACAAAGTGATGTAATCTATTTGCAACAACTTCAAACTGCAAGTGATGAATACATCAAAATCAGAAGGATAAAGCAGCGGTGATGCCATTTTTTGGTGTTTCCCTGTGGTGAATTTTAAGCAGCTGATGGCAACGTTTGACTGGAGAAAACTGTTACTCGAGTCTGTCGTTATCCACCAGACTCCAGTGGTTTGCTGTTGAGATCTTCCCTGCGGTTTTCAGGGGATGAAGTACCTTTCCTCCACCCTGAAAACATCTTTGAAAGAGAAACTATAGAGAGATTTCCTGCTGTCAGAACATGCACAGAGGTGCTGATTGACCTAAAATATTGTGCAAGTTCCTCCAGGAAGAAGTAACCTACAGAAACAGTATGATATTATGTTTCTTCAGTTAAGTACTTACTGTGGTTAAACTACTGACAGGAACCATGTAGAGGTTTTAGACAATTAACAGGGAAGTATTTGAAGAAGGTTGCTTTAATGTGCGTGGCGGAAATTACATGCACATATTTTTTAAATTCTGTTTGAACTCTTTTGGATTGAAGGTCAACTGTGCGCATGAGATGCGGTCAAATGTGGTCTGGTGATTAGATGCACTAACAGTTCATCAAATCAGTGCGCTTAGTCATGTGTTTATTCAAATCCTTGAACATACACTCACCGGGCACTTTATTAGATACTGTTGAGCTGCTCATTAATGCAAATATCTAATCAACCAATCACATGGCAGAAACTCTGTACAACACCACACACACCAGGTGCTGCTCCTGTCAGCTGCACCTATCTTCTGATGGCTTCCAGCAAACTGGTTTCTTGAACACAACAGTGAGATAACTGTACTCAAAAGGCCTCCACGGTCACCAGCTCACTGAGTCCAAGGTGGAAACGAAAATTCACATCATGGATAAGCAGCAACCGTGTGAAGCAATCATGTGAAAATGGACCAGAATCTCATTTCATCCTTGTTAAATCTGTGCCATGAAGAAATGAGGCACTTGCAAAGGAAAAAAAGGGACCCAGAATAGTGCAAAGTAGTAATATTAAAGTGGCCAGTGAATGCATATAGGTATTTCAAGTGCAGTAGTGCCTGTTATTGTGTTGTGGTGTTTTAAACATTTTGTATTAAAAAAAATCTCAACAAAGAACAAGTTTGGCTTTTTGTAAAGAAGACAAGTGTACATCTGCACACATTTACAGTGTACAAAGGGAGCATGTACAAATGTCTTGAGACACACTTCCACAACCAAAATGTAAATCAGTGTGGACGTGTTTATTCTGAGTTGATTAAACTGATTTGAATCTGAACAGTTTAGCTGTGAATGTATAAAGTCTGTAAACTCAGACACTAAGTAGGACTCCTAACCTGAATGTAAGGACAGTGAGAGGTCGGTAGGATTTGTGACTGGAGTTGCTACTCAGGTTGGATCCCCAGAAGTCATTGCTCCAGATGTTGTTCAGAGGTGTTGCTGGGCGCAAATCCTGCAACCACAAAATAAACCGAGTGGCGGTTATTGTAAGTGTAAGTCTGTGATTGGAGTCAAGCTGCAGATGAATGAAAAACTCACCTTGTTGTTAACAATTGCTTCAGAATCGTCAAACACAAACTCTCCGTCATAACTGTTAATGAAGCACAGGAGTGCCAGCAGGGCAACAGTGACCTTGGCCTGAACTGGAGCAAGCTTTGGCAGGGGTATGTGGTGGTCCCAGTATACTTCAGTCAATGCCATACTGCACTGCTGGGTCTTTGGTCATTCAGTTTCATTATCCCTGAGGAGAAGAGATGGGTGCAGGAAGTCAATTCAAGTCATAGGTTGTAAATACTGATAACTGCGTAATCAACACAGGGCAAAAGCTGGATACACACCTTGTCGTCTCAGTCCATTGTCTGAGAGGTCACGGTGTCTTGTTTTACCTCCATGTTAGCTTGTCTGTCAGATAGCTAACGGGCAATACACGTTGACTCACTCAGAGACACGATAATCGCACATGCATGAAATGCGGCGATGCACAAGTAGGATGATGACGCGGTCACTGGGACCTCACAGTATAACGTGGAAGGTTTCTTCAGTGTAGCCAGCTAGCATGTTCTGAGACATGCTAAAAGGTCTCTGCTGCTCCTAAACAAATGACAGGCGCGCATTAGCGGTGGTACTCGGTCAGTATTTTGACTATTATACTAATCAGCAAAGCCCTTGAATCACACAGAACAGTCCTGCGGAGGTACGGACAGAGTACTCGAGGCTGTAAACAAATGTGCACGCCAGAGTGAACGACTTCCTCTTTAGCGTCACAGTCACGTGTTCAGTGTCAGCCAATACTTGTTGCAAGATGAATGGCACATGAGTGTGCAGAGTTGAGCAGAGGAGAGCACCTTTGTGGGAGAAGTAGAAGGCTCTCTAAAGCTATAAAACCTTTGTTAACATGTTTCAATAATATCTAACGGCAGCCTATTAAAAACAGGTTGACATCAGTGAATGTAGGCCAAAGTTTGTCCTGGAATAACTTCCATTTTATTTTGAAGCTTCACACTGCTGGCTTAGGGTAACTTTGGAGATGGTTTTTGGCAGAAGATGATGCTCTAGAGAAAGCGCTAGAGAAAGAAGGACAGTAAAAAAGTCCCATTCAATTGAAATCACATCAATTCATATATAGTGCCAAATCATGGCAACAAATGCCTCTTAACACTTAAGGTAAAGAACCTATAATATTAGAGAGAAACCCCAAGTAATCAGATGACCCCCTTTTAAGCACCTGGTGACTGTGGGAAGGAAAAACTCCCTTTTAACAGGAAGAAACTTCCAACGTAACCAGGGGCAGCCATCTGCCATGATCAGTTAGAGTTGACCTTCCTGGTCACACGAGTTCACTATTGGCTTCTCTTTAGCTGTTTTCAGAGCTCATAATAGCCTTCCAGTTTTGTTCTGAGAACTAAACCAATTTATCTAAGGGCACTGTCCAGTTATACTGGAACATTTCAGTCCTTGCGTATCGTCTTTCTTGGATTTAAATTTGTTTTAAATGGCTTTACTGTATTAGTACCATCCCCTTTGCTTTTGTACTTTTGTGGTGAAAATTGAGTTACAGTTGTGTTTGTGACTCTAAAGGAAGAGCCCTTTACAGCTCAAGATCTCCTGAGGAGAGATCTACAGTTGTACTTTTCTCCATTAATAGCATTCACTAGAACCGCTATGAAAATGTACTGATAATCATTTAGATTTTTCAGATCTGTTTCCATATGTTTGGATTCTGAGATACACTGAGGTACTTAAATGTTTATGCACTGCATAAGCTGTGATTTCAGTAAAATGTTGGTTCAAAATGGAATAATTTAAATTTCCTTTAGCAATCCATCTTGCCATGAGCCACAGAAAACGTCTTTCACTGTCCTACAGTTCAGACTGATTGTATTTTGGCCTGTAGGCAGCAGAACAGAACATCTTTGTTTCTAATGCTGCCTTGAGGATAAGAGACTGGCTCCACACAGTGAAGCATCTCACATTAACTGGATTATGATAAAAGTATCCATGATCAGTTTTTCCAATGGAGCTCAGGTGTCATGCGGCGATGACACCAAACCCTTTTCCAGGTTCACACAAAACGGGCTTCAGTCGGGATTCGCCTTTAAAAAGGAAGCACTGTCCTGCTAATTGGTGACACCTTATTTCATTTACGTTTTATGTAAGACATTACCAATCACACATGTTATATTAGGAAAAGCATGTGAATAATCTCATTTTTGATGCTGGCGTCTTGTCGCAGTGTCATGTCTGAGAACAGAACGGCACCATTTTAAACGGTATTAGCAATTCATGTTCTTTTCTTCTGTGACAAGTCCATGTTTTTTTCTGCTGTGAAAGGTCTGTTAAATTTGTCTTTTTCTTCAACTGTGATTATTTTTTGTCTCTCTCTTTTTTTTTAATCTTTCTATGTTCCTCCTTTGACATTCTTACTCGGCTTAGCAACTCCCGCTGGTTCAGCCTTTGACACAATGTAATAATCCAGTCATTGATTGCCAATCCTTGTTTTTGCAGCTGAAGCATCAGATCAGATACCAGTGCAAAACAGTCTTGCCAGCGTTTCAGTTATGTGTGTTTAAAAAAACATCTGCTATGTTTCTGTAATTTAGTAACTTGTTTATCAGCTTAAAGTGGGGTTTTGTTAAAGCACTCAACTGCAAACTCATACGGAGGTTTGTTACAGTCTGATTGAAAAGCAATGCAATTTGTTTTTGGGTGATTTGGTCGTGCAAATGATACAGTGGCTTCAATAACAGGAAGAAGGGGTAATTGTTCCTGCATGTGATGTGTTTTTCAATCAAAGCATTATGCATGTGCTTTGATTTCATTTTGAAATAAGTATTGTAAGGCGTAATAGAATATATTGAAGTATTTTTTTTTAATTTGCATTAGTAAAAATAGTGAAATTATTTTGTTGTGTGACCTTATACTGTAAGTCATTAAGAAAGACAAGGAAAGTGTGACACATACAAAATCATGTAGCGTCACGCCGATCTGTTGGTTGGATGATTTTAATGTTTTTGGGCATAGAGAATGTAATTTTTTCCCTCTTGAATTAGCAAGTTCATATTGAGTACAGACAGTATATATAGGTAACAATCTATTATATGTACTAGTAAACACAATATAAAACACATTATATTATATTTAAGTTTCACCTAGTGACAGTTTTATAAATGTAGGAAAAGCACGAGTGTCCAGTCTTTTATTCACCTTTTATTTGGTTTTGTTTATTTTATAGGATAATGGGTATGCGTGTCGCAAACACTGGTTTGTCTGTGTTTTGGTGTGAAGATAAGTGCATGTAAGAATCAGAGGTGCCGAGTTTGTGGAGAAGGCTTTTGGCGAGCTTTGGGATTTTGTGCTCCATTTCACCTGTCATTGCTCAGGGAAGGCAAGCAATCTCCCTAATGGCTAGAGTCAGGGGCCCTGGGAGATGAGAGGGGAGAAAGATTGTCAAGGGCACATTCTTAGACCTTTAAAATGGGTATCAAGGATAGTTAGAAAAGCAGACACTTATTCAGCAAGAAAGTGTGCATAATTAAGGCTATGCTTCAGAACATAGCCCTTGGTACCGTCACGGGCATTTTTATGGGTTGTACCAGATGGATTAAGCCTCGAGGTTTCAAGGTTACATTAAAACTGAAGGCGCAAATCGCTGCTTTACATATACATGACCTTATCTGTTGTGTTCTTCGTCAACTAAAACATTTAAAATCAATTTAAAGTACTAGCCTAATTCTTTATTTACTCCATTTTTTCTATTTTAACATCTATTCCTAATGCTATAAACTTCAAAATGATTGTTTTTCCATCTCATCAGGAACTTGGATACTTTGGCAGAAGCATTTAATACCCTCCAAATCCTCTAATTACCTCTACATGCAAAATGCATGAAGTATGGATTTCATCTCCTGGCTCTTCACCCATGTCAATCTGTTGGAATTCATGTTATTAGCATCGCTTTCAGAAACGGCAACGGTGGGGCGGAGGAGATAATGAGGGGGATGTCCCAGTACCACCAATGGATGATCTAGTGGCCCAAATGCAAGAAGACAGGGCTGCCAGTGGAGTCCCTGTCAGGGAGCGTCTAGTGTTTTTGTGATCACGCAGAAGGGGACAGACATTGATTGTGTGCAGTCTGACACAGAATCACAGCAGAGAGGAAAGGTCAGGGTCAAATGGCGTGAAAGTAAATAAATTGACTAAGCAGCACGCAATGTCCTTAGATGAACAATGTAGCCTGCATGTGTTTTTCATCATTAACTATTAATGTTAGTTGGCGCTGTTTTCTTCTCTCTGATCACAGTGGGTGACATACAGTGATAGTCTCCAAAGTCTTGTTTATTAGGGAGATGTTTACTAATGACAGACACGGTTTAGATATGTAAGAAGAGCATGCATTATTATGGTAAAAATAGATGCGATAATGCGATAGATGCAATGCATTTTTCTTGATGTAGAAAAATATATCTTGAGCCAGTATGTGTTTTTCCCCTGTAGACCTCAAACATCAAATATTTACTGGCTTCAGGCAATAATAATTAATCGTAATACATAGTTCAAAACTGTTTTACTTTTGCTTATTTATTTGCTGTAACTCACCAAAGAATACAATGTTTTGAGTTGGTAGTAAGTACCCCGAGGTATGTGTGAAAGTATGCTTAAGTTTGAGCTATATAAATCTTTGTTATTTAGACTAATTTTTAGGTTTTGTAGTCCAGGCTCCCCTCACAGTAGGAATCTAAGGTTCTTGCTTGGTTCGTGCTTTTCCTTTAATTTGCCGTCCGTCTGTAGATGAAAAACACGTCACACTGTAAAACATGTGGCAAAAAAACCAAAACTCCACGTGGGGCGTGGACTGCATATCAGCCAACTCAACAGCCGTGGTAGCCAAATCCAGGCGCTTAAGTAGAACTTTCAATTATCTGTTTGCAACAGATACCAAATACCTGGTCAGACATGATCTAGGTCTGAGCAACAGTCTGATCTGTGGGCAAAAAATGATAATTTGAAATATAATTTATCAGACAAAACACTGAAATCAAACGAAAACAGCCCTGGCTACAGTGTTAGCATAAAAGATAAGAGACAACCCTGTACGGGGTATGCTGGCAATCCTCCCCAGCCTCAGCAAGCCAACTCTTCCTTCAGCCTGCAGCACAAACAGTCGACCCGCATTATTCGCGGGAGTTAGGGACCACAATGTGAGCAAGTACTCAACTGGATCTTGATTGTAAAACTCACAGGAGAACAAAAAAACCCCAAAACTTTAAAACATTGCTTAATATCTTACAACATGCGCAGAGAAACAGGAAAATGCAGTGTTTGCAGTGTGACATGTGAGTGGACTAGAGTGTGAGAGCAATCAAATACAACTGCCTTCAATTGACCAAACCCAAGCACGGTCCTTGACTCGCAGCAATTGTGAAACATAGCCACTCTCAAATGAAGATGATTTAGTGTGCAGGCTTTACCAGATGACATGTTAGAATTTAACACAATTGTCTCGACTTTCTACTCCCAAAACAAGCTTCTTGTTTTAGGTTTACGACATTTGAGGGGAGATATTATTTTCTATCACTGTGCAGTCAAACTGATTTGAGCCTAACTGAAGAGAACAAAAACACACGCAAGACAATCTTACTGGTGTATCCTTCACTGGTGCTTATCACACAGAAAGAGGTGAAAGAGTGAAAAAAATACAGCATTTATGCATCATTTATAGCACTATACTCAAAGGTTAAAATGCTTTGTGGTGCAGATGTCCGTAAGTTGTGGCTAACTAGCGCATCTAACTAGCGCAGCAGAAAAGAAGCAAGGACAAAGAGACTTTATTTGTCAGGTAATTTCAAATCCAACGTTTCTAACCCTTTAACAAATATCAGCAAACACACAAACAGTTTCTGTGCAGTTTGTCACACAGCGTGTCTGCTAGCTAAATGTAGAGCTGCTGTAATGTTGTAAAGATGTGAGATAACTTCACCCAGAGATGGAGAAAGATGTAAATTTGAATTTGTTTCTCCCAGCTTTGTTCCATGTAAGAGATGCTCCAGGTGAGTACATTCATTAGATGTAGAATTTAAGTTAAGATAAGGTCATGTTAACTTGTATCAATATCCTTTTATTATAGCATTAATATGACATGAGGTTCAGATAATTTGACACAAAGAGAGAGACACTTTTTACTTTCACAGATTACATGTCACACCTCTACTCAAAAAACACAACAAACCTCACTCTCCACTTAACACACAAAACAAATCTACCCAATATGGCCATCCATTTAAATGTTCTATGTATGAGACATCATTATAGCAGTGAGCATGTATTTGCTAGGTAACGGCAGTGTAGTAATGAAGACACTTTCTCGGTGTGTCATATTTTCAGCTAGTCTTGTCTATGTTTTGGTATCTGTGTTTGACCTATGTTAATTAAAAATTTAAGAATTTTTTTTTTTAACATTGCTACCCTGACAAAGACATTACAGTCAGAATTTGTTACAAAAAACAAACCTCTCCATTGGAAATGAGTGCATCAGCGATGATGTGAATACCACACCCTGTATGAGTATTGGTGCTGACCATGGGCATCCCTTTATAGTCACAATTTACCCATCTCTTAAAGGCTGCTTATATCATGATAACGTACCATGTCCCAAAGCAGAAGCCGTCTCAAACTGGTTTCATCATGAAAATGACACTAGTGTACTACAGTGGTATCCCCAGGCACCAGATCTGAATCCAATAGAACACCTTTGTGATGTGGTGTGGAAAAGGATTCACAGCATCAATGTGCACCTGACAAGTTTGCAGAAATTACGTGATGCAATCATATCAACATGGAACAGAATAGAGCTTTTTCACAGCACACTTTTTGACTTGTCGGAGCAAGAAAAGCACAGGTGAAATAAATTTCATTAACAATGGCTCAGTTTCTTTAAGTGCCCCAGTAAGCCATGACAGAGAGCCAGCACGCACAGCTGGAATTCTCATAAGCTGAATGCAGCCATCATTAAGACACCTGTGCTTTTCCTGCTATAACATGTCAAAATGTCTGCTGTGACAAAGGTCTGACTTAAAGGAGTGCTTCCAACGTCTCGTGGAATACACGCTTCAAAGATTTGAGACTGTTTTCTGAGCAAAGGAAGGCTCTAGCACATATTAGTTCCTATGGTTCCCACAGTGAACGTGCAATCCAGAAGGTCCTGGAGCTAATTTAAAATATTTTACAAGCAGTTAAAGGGTAAAAAGGGAGGAACCTTGCAAGAAACCCTGCCACAACTTAGAAGGTGGTTGTGCTTTACTAATTTTTGGTTACGTTTAAATATATTTCCAGAAAAATTTATATTAACCGACAATGTGAAAAAAAACAGCCATGCATAACACATGCAAGGAATCGCTGCATATTGGCTTTACCCAAACATAGGGAGCACGGCCAGCAAAGACTATGGTGATAAGTCATTTACTACAGAAGTAACGGGACGTAAGGGAAAACAAGATGAACGAGCAGGTAAGTGTCTCTGTTGTCTTTGCCGCTAACATGGTTTTGCTGTGCCTATTCAAAAACAAACTTCTGGGCCTGAAAAATACCCCACATTATATCCTCTGCCTGACCCTTACTGTTTCTGGGAGTGATACTTGTAACATGAATGCAGGAGTCTGAAAAAACAGCAAATCCTCATAGACTTCAGTTTTTAAATGCTTATGCTTAATGTCTGGTACAAAATACAGGTTTGGCCTGTATAAATAACTGCCAGGAGTTAGCTGCTAAATGCTATTCTTCACATCTGCTCATTGGAGCAGTGATAATTTTGTTAACCAGTAAATTTTTCTCATAGCGTTTTTTAATAACTGTTTTTTTCTGATAAAAACAAGATGATAACTAAATAAACGCTAATACATAAGGACAAGAACTACGATCAATTGTAGTGATACTAGATTACTAGATATTTTATTTGCCCCAGGAAACAGCACAGCTTTTTCGAGGGGGTAGGGGGTACAACTAGCTCTCATGCTCTGTGTTTGTGATGGAAAACACTAAACATGTCAAAACACAACAAAGAGAAGAGCAGACATATAAATTTAGCATCTGATCTAAACTAAAATAACACTGAATTCTATTTATCAATATCATAGGATTATAGTAGACAAAATTTAGAGTTGATTCAGTTAACCAAAATTTAAAGTGCAAAAGTTTATTGTGTTTTTACCAGGTGGTCCACGTGTTAGTTCACCACATCACTAGTTTATGGATGACACTTGTATGGACAACACTACCTAGCTAACCAAGCTAGGTAGCTTTAGCTGATAACTTAGCACTCCAGGCTTTCAGTCGAACCCTTTGCGGGGCTCAGTTAACATGTTAAATGTTAAAATTCATGACACTGCAAGAAAAAGACAGAAAGACCAAAAAGTATGGCTTGTTTAGAAAGATTACACGAGAAAGTCTCTTCTTTCTAAAATGACATTGTATCACGTCTTAGGTTTGCTAAGATGCATCTGAACAAACTGCAAACATTTGCTGATTGATTTGCCATTATGCACAGGCCTGATTTGGGAGAAAACCAAATACAGGATATCAGTACAAACTCCTCAAACCAACTGTCAGGCACGGTGGTGGAGGAGCAATGACCAGATCTTAAGTAGGCTGATCTAATTGTGGTGGGCATCAACTCTCCATCATCTCACATATTTTGACGTTTATTCAGCTGTAATCTCAGCCAAGCCGATTTACTCAGGAAGAAATAAAAAACTGAAAAAGGCCAAACAATAACATGTTTAAGTTATCTAAGCCGCTGCCTTAAGTCTAGTGCCCAGTGATGAGGTGATTAGCTGCAGGTGAGCTGCCAGGGCCTGGAGCCGCCATGACTCCGCCCCGGTGGAGCGCAGAGCGCTGAGGAGAGAGAGAGAGCGACTGCACACACACACGCCCACACAACCCGAGACAACATTGTAGCCAACCTGGGCCAGCCAAGAAGGCACAGGGACCATGACAGTACCCCCCCCTCAACGGGAGCCTCTCGGCGACCCACCTGGCTTACCTGGGTGCCGCCGGTGAAACTCACGGAGAAGGCCAGGCGCCAAGACGGCGGACCGGGGCACCCAGGAACGTTCCTCTGGCCCGTAGCCCTCCCAATCAACCAGGTACTGGACACCCCTGCCCCGCCGCCGAGAGTCCATAATGCGAGTGATGTTAAACACCTCCTGACCGTCCACGATCCGGGAGGGCGGAGGGGGCCTGGAAGGAGGGCACAACGGGCTGGTCACCACCGGCTTGATCTGCGAGACATGAAAGACATTGTGAACCCGCATATTGCGTGGTAGCGTCAAAC
>VUQR01024088.1:5633-17033 GCA_015108515.1 Hemichromis elongatus
AACACGTGTCAAACCAAAAAAAAAAAAAAAAAGACAAAAATAACAAAGGAAAAGAGGAGAAAATGCCGTTATGATAGTTACACAAGAACTAGATTGATAATCAGGGCAAACATGTGTTATGGGGTGATGAATTCAGATTAGAAATTTGTAGTTCAAATCATTGTCAGTAAGAGTTTAGCCAGCTTCCAAAGAAGAGCTTTGGATGTCCTTCAAGAAGCCCAGAGAACTATTCCTGAAAATGAACTAAATTAATTAAATTGTTAGAATTGTACAAACCCTGCTGTGTGGTGGAAGAGCTCTTGTCTACACTCAGACTCATTGGTGCTCTAGAGGCTAATGAGTTATTACCCAAAAATAATTTACTTTCCATTCACGTGAAAACAAAAGTATTTTGAGAACCACACAGTGTTAATGACACCGTACTTCAGCATAGTGAGGATATAGCACCCTCTCCTGGTTTCCTGTGGGAGTACAGCACTTTTATTTATTATGTTCCACAAAATTTTTAAATCTTTGCCTTTTTTAGTAAAATGCCTTTTTATTGATGCCTCACCCCCCACTAGACACAGTTTAAACCTTCTGAATTAATAAGCTCTTTCATTTTTCCCCCCTTTCCAGTTCCTATGTGGAGCCGGCGGTCCAACCTCCTTTCTGTGATATAGACCCTGAATACGGTCTCCATGGTTACCAGCTACACATTGTTCTCCACAACACTGTATGCGAGCTCATGTCCGGAAGCTTCTCCCAGCTCTTCTGCCGCAGAAGTAATCCATTTATACCCACATTAAATTCACTGTATACATATATAAAACACTAGGTAGATGTGTTTCACATGTATAGTAACTTTTAGAGGGATTTTTTCTGCAAATGTATGAATTTCATGAATTCATGAATGTAGATTATTTCCTAAGACCAGTCCATTTGTGTTTAGGCATGTACAGTATAGTTGTATGTGTCTCCATAGTTTGTCTCACATGTGTGACAAACGCTTACAGGTTTGCTTTTCCCAACTAATTAAAGCTCAGATATATGGCAGGAAGCTTGCATATGTGGAATAAAATGGAGGTTATACTAAAAGGTATTTGAGTTAATATTGAATACGTTTTTTTGAGCCTGTGATCAATAGTCTTGTCATAAAAAAAGAGATAGACTTCTGAAGTGCTTCATTTTCAAAATACACGTCTGGAATATTTCAACTTAGTACTTACTTGTCATTGACAGCTGGTCATACATCAAACAGTACAAGCAGTTTAGAGAAGACATTGCATCACTCAAAGGATTTCTATTATTGTTATACATTAAGAGTAATTCTATTCAACACAACGAAAATGCAGAGAAAATGTTGATCATTGTAAAAAAATAAGTGACAGAGTGACTTTCATTCAGTTTCCTCAAGTCTTGATTTAATATTTTAAAGCGTTACTCCATATATTCTTACTTTCATTCTTTAGGTGTAAGAACTGCAATATATGATAATCTACTAATGATACAGCCTTTAAAATTGTTAAAATGTAGCTAAATTTACTGAAAAAAATGTGTGTTTACTTGTGTTTGAGGGTTACAGTTCTTCTAGATTTAAATTCAGGTGTGTTAACTGTTTTAAGTTGGGTCTAAATGTCTAAAGTTAAATGCAGTTTTAAACACCGTGCTTTCTCTGTCCAGCTCAGATCTCTGATGGGCTCATCCAGCTAACCGTCATTAGCAGCACAAACTTGTCGCAGCACACACCTCTGTCAGGCGACATCACCCTGCCCTGGTGTTGTGAGGCCCTGCAGGGCACAGTGGAGGTACTACATAAGCATAAAATTCCCAGCAGTGTTGTGGCAGGCGGAAAATATGCACACTGGCACTTATTTACTTTTCAACTTCTTGTAGAATTGCTGCATTATGAGTCTGACTCTGCTAGATGAATTTAGGAAGCCATTCAAGTGTGTCACCTCGCCCATTTCCGCGGAGCTGGAAAAGACGCCCGTGTGCTACGATTATGACGGTGAGCACTACCTCATCCACTATAAGGACTCGGACATTCAGGTGAAGATGAGGCTTGTGTGGTTAAATGAACAGAAGCGGTTTATTCTCATCAGTTTAGTTGTCTACGTGAGTGTTTGCTATGTAAACAAGTATTTCAGTAGACATTACTGATTCTCCTAAATTTCTTACAGAAAACTGGTTTCATACTTAACCCCCTTAACAGTTTGTTTTTTTCATTAAAGTTGCAGTGCAGTGACTGCTAGTTTTATCATTATTTTGCCTTCAAGTGTTTAATGA
The DNA here is from genome assembly GCA_015108515.1 of Hemichromis elongatus. Taxonomy (NCBI): domain Eukaryota; kingdom Metazoa; phylum Chordata; class Actinopteri; order Cichliformes; family Cichlidae; genus Hemichromis; species Hemichromis elongatus. The sequence goes on from VUQR01024088.1 coordinate 7,902, forward strand.
ATGAATTTATTTTGAATGGATCTGATGGGGGTTTTTTTTTATATAATTTTCTTTACTTTCTACTTAATTTCCTAGTTATTTTTATTCGTTATTTTTTGCCTTTGGGTTGATAAGGCTAAATCCTTCCCCCTGTTCCTGTCAATTTGCCTTTGACAAAATAGTAAAGTCCTTGAAACGTACCATTTTCAGAGGAATGTTTCATCTCTTTTTTTATTAAGCACTTAACACTGACCTGTGAATCATTCAAACATAAAAAGACCACTAACTCAAGGCATGAATCAGTGTTGTGTCTACACATAAAATACAACAAAAGAAAAAAGATGTTTTAAATTGTATCTTCAGGCAGCCTGTTCCAAAAACACATTTGTTTTCATTTCTTTACTTGAATCTATGAAATATACCTACAGTAACACAGTTTGACGCACGTTAAATAGTATTTTTGCACCAACAAGTTGCGTTTGAATCTCCATCTAGCCTATCCTTTAAAAACTTAAGGAAACCAGACATTTAAACAACAAAAAAATAATAAAAAAAATCCAGCAAAGACCTGACAGAGGACCTGACAGATGCATCCGGCTCCTCAGTTGATCCAATGAGGACCACCTTTCCACTGAGAACATTTCTGGTCTCAGTGGAAGGGTGGCTGTCAATAAGCTATTCATAAGGGAGGGAAATGGGGAGAAAATGCTGAGGAAAATTACACAAAAACTTCACTGAAAATCATCAGCAAGAGACTATTGAGTCATGAATCCAAATTTCCGGTTCAATCGATCAACAAGGAGGTCAGGAGAGAGGTATGACAGTGTCGACAGTCATCTGTAAAACACGGTGGAGGTTCTGTCATGGTTTGCAGTTGTATATCTGCCTGCCAGGTTTGGATTCACCATACAGCTCCACTGAAGCCATTTCCAATGGCTTCAATTTTCAACATGACAATAATCCCAGAGCCACTGTCCTCTAGAACCCTGGAGAGCTATTATTGAAGACTACTCAAAGAAACTGCCTTAGGGAGTTCACATTCTGTTGAAGAATAAAGATGGTCATGCAAATACTGACCTTCTAGAGTTCTGTTTTAGCCTTATATACTGTATTTTCAGGTTTACCAGGATATGTTTCAATAAACTTCTGATGTTCATGTTGGATGAATAATGATTAGAGTAAGTTATAATATGTAATATATGTTATACATCCTATACTGAGTAACTTCTTTAAAACGTACATCCACCAGTGATGGTTTCATAGATTTAGCCTATGGTGCTGTATTTGTTTATTCTTTGCCTTCATCAGTTTGCTGGTCCCTAATTGCTGCTTAAAGAATTTTAAATTGCTAACACTGTCATTAATTATTCTTAGTCACTAATTATTGTACTCATGTCAACATTTCAATGCACCCACTCTTTAGTTAACAGTCTCAGAGGTTTTACTAAATTGAAGCGAAAACGATATGCTTTACATGCATGAATAAAATGAAAGTTTCTCATTTCTCAAATCAAGTTTTGCCTCCTTTTATCATCCCAGTTAGACCTTAACACCCACATTTTCTCAGCTGCATTGTATGACATTATGCAATCACTTTTAGATGAAAATTGAGCTTAATGTCCACACCCTGGGCAAGTCTGGCTACAGCGATAGAATTAGTGTGGGGGCAATTGTTGGAAACAGTTGCTATGCTGCTGATGGGCCAGCGTTGCTGATGGCAATAAAAAAAAAAAAAAAAAAAAAGGCAAGCCTTTGGATAATTGGATTTTCAGAGGCTTCCCTTCCTTTTCTCAGAGAGGGTCATCATCACCTTGAAAAGATGCTTATTTTTCCGAACACATCACCAACATCTTTGGCAGTAGATCCTAAATTATTTGGGGAAATGAGCCAGAGGGGAAAAGAGGGGCAATGGTATGTGTGATGAATTGGTTTTTGTCGCAAGCTTCACAACTGAATTGAGAGAAAAGCAGGGGGAGGTAGTGCACTGTCTGAATAGCTATTTTGTGTTGTCATATTTTTTTATTATTTCACATTCATTTAGATGTTTACTTGCATCCAGCACTGGACTTTATTTATAAAGACAGAACACAGGCCTCGAATACATGTAGAGCCACATAGACACACACTGGATGCTGCTGACTTGAACAGCCTGAGAACCTGAAATATCACATGATATAGCCCATTACTTTTTACTGAATGGTGTGTTCCATGCATGGTTTTCAGGTCGTAGGCATCGTAAAACACATTTCTATCACACTGACCTTCATACAACTGTTGCCGCTGTCACATCATCTACTGCAAAGTGCCAATCCTTCATTTCCATTTTAGTGGAAAAACCAGAAGCCAAGGATGTTATGGGTTGGGAAAGGAACTGGCATGACTATAAAACCAGTTAATCACTGGTTTGTGTCAGAGTAATGACTAAACACGGGCCGCAGATGTTTGGGACAAGGACTGCAGATGAAAGGATTATATGTTTTGTCTTTCATTTTGCAGCAAGTATAACTGTGTGTGTTTATTCAGATTTTTCTACGAGGAATCCGACTCAAAAAAAACAAACACCAAATTAAGGCCCCAAAACAATGCAATTTACATCTGTTTGAATACAGGTTGTTATAGGCTATTCTCCAGTAGATGGCTCTCTTTAGTCAACAATGAAAGCCTCTATAGAGGGCACCGTTTTTATTTTACAAATACAGTTCCAGAGAAACTTTTACATAACAGACTTATAGAAATCTTTTTATCAGCGCAATAAAAATCTCTCCCCTCTGAATCGCTTATGCCGAGTGCAGGAAGTTTATTATGCTTCCAACTATTCCCCCTGATTTCTTTTTCTGCTGTGCTGCAAAGTAATTACATTGCCGCATGTTAATCAAAACTTAGGACTTTAATACAAAATAACAATTAAAATGAAATCCACCACCAAATGGGTAAATTTTGTGACATAAAGCTTCATTAAACTCATCTTTCTCAGTTTCCTCGCAGGCTAGTCTTGCAAGAAAATTGCTTCCATTTTTAGCCTTTAATTCTCTCCCTTGTGACTGACCAGCTGGGTCCACAAACTATTTAGCCTCGGCAGCCAATGACACAGTCCTTATTTAGTCCTTTCACTGGAGAATAAACTGTCAACTAATGAAAAGGACCGAGAGGAAGATTTCTTTTGTATGTCTTTATTTTTTCATTTATAATGACACTCTGCTCTACTGACGCTGCTCTCTTAAAATATTAGCACTCGTGTTATGCCTTCTTAAGGTCTGGGAGGTAATCATAGTCCTCCTAGCTTCACAAAATTAGTACCTTGCTGCATGAGCGTGTGAAGCCAAGAAAGTTAATAATGCTTATAATCAGCCCAACAACAGTCCAAAATGTCTGTGCCAAAGATTTCACGTTAGAAGCAGCAAAAGGTATTTTATCATGGACACAAAATAACAGATGGCCTTTCATTTATATAGCTGATGGATCAGTGTAATCACTCCTTTACTACTCATTTACCGTCATTACATCTGCTGTTGTTTTTATCCTTGTTGGGACAAAGATGTGGATATCATTAAAAGATTTAGATGGTGACACATATGTTATTTTATGCTACCTGTTAAACGCAGCAACATTTGCATCAGTGAGCTGAGGTGTAATGTTGACTGCAGTGAATGAGTCGGGAGCTCAAGAGAAGGCATATATAGTATGTATCAAAAAGAATCACCTGATTAAAAAGTGAGGATTCAATATTATTTATATTGCACCAAATCATCCTATAGATCCTATAATAATAGAAAATTCCAACAATTAAATGAGCCCTTTTGAGCAAGCACTTGGCAAAAGTGGATATGAAAATCTCCCTTTTAACAGGAAGAACTCTCCAGACCAAAGACATATTATGGAAGTAAGCCAGAGATTAATAATAGCTAATGATTAAATGCAGAGTGGTGTATAAGCACACAGTGAGTGAAGAAGGAAACACTCAGCAGCCTAAGCCAGGGTCAATTCAGGGTCACCTGATTCAGCCCTATTTGTATACTGTACTTTATCAAAAAAGAATGTTTTAAGCCTAATCTTGTCTGTCTCCCAAATCCAAACTGGGAGCTCAGTAACTTTATGTGTTCTGACTTGCTGTGGTTCCTAAGCCCTTCCACTTTGAATTACAAACATCTTATTACAACACCCAAGTTGAATTCACAAGTTCTTTAGAATGAAGCATTCTTTCACAAATATTAGCAAAAGCAGGCTGCGTGACGAGATGCTTGATTTTATCTACTTGTATCAAGTGGGGACTAAAAGCCCTCGAATTCAAAAATTGAGATACTTTTGTCCTTATAGTGCAAGTGTCAGAACACACAGTGCATCACAGTTTGCTCAGGGGCAAACTGACAACAGATACTGTAGCATCCATCACTGAAAGTGCCTACAGCAGCCATACGAGTCTCAGAACTGGACAATGGAGCAACAGAAGGAGAGAGAGGAGATTTGAGGCAATGCTCTTCTGGGGAACCTCGTTTCTAAATTTCTGTTGATTTTACTTTGTGTTAAAAGTAAATTACTCCTCACTATCTCTCTCTCAGGCTACTCAGGGTTTGTGCCAAAGAGGAAAAAAGATGGCATGAGTCAGCACATTATCCAGTATACTGTAGAGGCACTTTCTGCAATTTCACACGGTTCGCTAGTTTGCATTACCCTCACGGTAACATCCGGTGTCTGATTGTTCTCAGAGCAGATGTTTCAGAGGCAGCGAGTTCAAGCTGCTTTGTGATCTTACTGCTGAATGTGGGTTAAAAAGGGTCACTGGTTTTCAGGATCAAATCCTTGCAAACAAATTGGGTATATATGAAGATCGCTGCAGAGTGCTTTGTGACTGAAGATAAATAAGCTAAAGGTAGAAACTGACTAGCTTAGCGCAAAGATTGGAAAAACAGGGAGAAACTTAATCTAAACTTGTTCAACAATATTAATTTCTTTTCTGTACTCAAAAGCAGTGCCTTGTGCTCTTGCTGGTGCATGTGCCTACAGGTAAAACCCTAATGTTGCACCTCCTGATTATTTAAAGAGTGAAACAGAAATTATTAGGTTAATAGGCTTTAAGTAGAGTTATGCGTGAATCTGTTTTTGGTGCAGTGACCAAGCTAACCAGCTTCTTGGTTACTGACATAGATTTGCTGTGTTGTGTATGGTGACGCGCTACTCATCAAGTTCTTTACGAGAGGCATTTGATATTATTTTCCAAATAGCCAGGCTGTATTTGTCGACCCGCTACATATAACTAACATCTGCATTTTGAGAAGTCGTCCACATCCATGACAAGACATTAAGCAAAATAAACATGTTTTCTTTTAAACTAAAGTAAATGTTAAATGCAGCACATTTTGCCAGATGCAAAAGCCAGACACGCTTCGTGGAAAAGTCATGCGGGCTCTGCTCGTACAGAGTTCCAGGAACAATTGGTTTTAGTGCAAAGGTCTGGGCCAGAGGCAAACTGTATTGATCTGAACCACTATTAAGAGGAAAAGCAGGAGATAGTGAGATAAAAACGCAGGGAGGCAGCATTTCGAGACACACAAAGAAAGACTCCTACATTATTTGTGAGCTAAGCAACAGAGATTTTCGTGGTGCAGAAACAATAAACCACTAGTGCTGTGGCTCATAATGTGCGTATTTTTGGTCAATTACATCTAACCATGCGCTGCTTTTCTCCTCAGTGTTGTCTCCCTACAACACTATGAATTATTGAAAACCTAGTGGTTCGTTATATCTGTGTCATAGTAGCATTTTGCTTAGACTTTTGACTCTGGGGGATTCTCCTGGGATCTCCACTCAATGCTTGTTGTGTCTGACTTGTGACTGTGAACCGCCACATTGAGTTCTTCATTGCCCGCTCTGGCTCCACTGAAAAATTAAACAGATATGGCTTACGGTTACAGAGGGTCACTGCTGCTGTAGCTCTGCTTGAAGATCAGGTTAGTTAAAACCAGGAATCCTGCAACATGCACTGGAAAAATCCAATAATATCTTCTATCATATACGTATCCATGGGTTGAAACAAGCTAGTCTGGTATGAGATGATTACCTTTTAATCACAGCTCTGGTGAGGGGGCCACCTGTGTGTGACACTCATTAAGGATGATGGTAGTCACTGCGAGTGGGATAACATTTCCACATACTTGCAGCTGTCGCAAAAGAAAATGAAGATGGATAAGTCGGGCAAACAGCCACATTGATACCTTGTTTCTTTTTTCCTCAGAAACCTGCCAAATCATCACAATGCCATTGAGTCATAGCATTTTAATTTACCTTAACAACTGTACACGCCGTGAGCTTTCATCACAGAGTGCATAGCGCAGCGTGACATTTCCAGCACATCAAACAGCACTATAAACTGTTTATTTGCTTTTGGTACCCTGTTTTTGCATCAGTCTTCATGTTTTATTTTGCTGCCAGGGTCTGGTTTTATAGACCATATTAAAGGGATGAGATTCTGCTGCTGCTATGACAATGACCCTCGATCACAGATTATGCCTGACCTGACTGGCCATATTACATAAGAATCATGACCACTGGCAGAAAACATAAAGCACATTAGAGGTTTACGCTAAACAAAGTGGTGAACAGTTCAGGGGAATTAGATGCTAAATTTTTTTGGGGGGTAGGGTTGCAATATTGTTTTGACCAGTGAATGCAAATGCAATGTGACAAAAGTGACAAAACACGTCTAGTGGCTACATGAGGCTGGCTCCAAAAGCACTCTCCATTCACTCCCAGCTTTGCAGCATTGGAAAGTATCTTCACAAAACCTGGTAGAAAAAAAACCCCAAGGCCTTTCTGTACAGTTTCCCATCTTCATAACAACTCTACAGGGTGATTTTATGTTTTCTAACACAGCCTCATTTCAATACTGGAGTTAGGGAGATGGCCTGGCATAGGAAACTGAAGGTGATCAAGGTCTGCAAAGACTCACCTCCATTTGAGTCCAATTCAGACATCTCCACGATGTTTGTACTATTAGCACCTTTTACATTGTAAGGTAAAGACGCTACAATAATACAGAGAATACACCAGCACTGGAAGCTCCAGAACATGGAGAAGAAAAACAGGCTTCAAGTGATGTTTGATGAGGCGCTCCAAACAAATACACAACTGAAAAGAGAGAAAGGAGAACATGAAGGTAAATAAAAGAACTGAAGCACAAACTTTAAGAAAAACACAAGAAATGCAATGCAAGCTCCAGAACATGGAGAGCAAAAATGAGAAACTGCTAGAAAAGCATGAAGAAAAGAAGGAAAAATAGACAAACTAGAGAAAAAGTGTCAAAAACTTGAGGTGCAGCACGAAAAATATTTCACTGAGATGGCAAATCTTATGGTGCAGAACAAAGATCTGCAAGAACTGTGCCTGAAAAAGAAGAAAAAGCACTTCAGGTTTTTCCAGAAGGAGGACTATGCTCCTTCTGTAGCTCAGCCTGGACAAAAGTAGTCCCGTTGTCTTCCAACAGGGGCAAATTACACAATAAATGATGCAAATAAATTCACTGTGCTTCATGGTCTTATTCAATGTTAATTTTGTGCAGAAACATTACTGATGGTACTTAAGAAAATTTGAATAACTTAAACTGAGCTTTATTTCAAAGGACTTCATAAGATGAGTCGACAGGTTTGAGCAGTTCAAGAATAATTCACCTTAACTGGACAATTGGACTTCGGTAAAATCTCCCTTAAACCGTTTTTTAGTAAGAAATGTATGCATTAGTGTTGATTAATCCTTTTAAGGATGTGGCAAATGAAAAAAAAAAGTATAAAAACAGGAATGGGGTCAGTTGCATTTAGTTATATTATAAGATTGAGGAATATGTTGGTTTTAGTGAAATTTTAAACAGATGGAAAAACTCCCATTTTATGGGAAGAAACCTCTGGTACAACCAGGCTCAAGGAGGAGCAGCCATCTGCTGTGGCCAGTGGGGGATGTGGGGAGGAAGACGGGACAAAAGACACACTGTGGAAGAGAGAGATTAACAATAACTAATGATTAAATACAGAGCATACACAGAATACTTATCTGGGGTTAGCTGATGACTTTCCATCCATCCATCCAGTTCATGTTCACGAGGAGCATGTCTTCCTATGCTTGCCTTTTTCTCCTTTCGCTTCCATCACCACAACTAGTTGCAGCAGATGGCTGCCCCTCCCTGAGCCTGGTTCTGCAGGTTTCTTCCAGTTTAAAAGCAGCTTTTTCTTCCAAGCACTTGCTCATAAAGGATCATTTGATCATTTCCTCTCCAAGGTCTTTACCTTACAGTAAAGAGCCCCTTGAAGTGACTGTTGTTGTGATTTGGTACTGTATAAATAAAGACATGTACTGGCAGTGTCATCTCAGTGTTTCTAATGTTTTGCAAACATAGGATCACATTTTGGTGGTTTTCTTATGTAAGCTACTAAGATGCTTAACTAAAATAATGAAGTGAGGGGTAAGTTTGAAGTCTCTAAATAAGGAGTAATCTTCTGAACTCAGGAAAATAAAGGGTTAAAAATTAAGAAATAAAGAGCCAGTCGAAAAGGAAAGAAGGGGGAAGAAAAGGAGACGGGCAAGGAAAGGAAGAGATGGGGTGAGACAGGAACCTTTAATACAGAACCAGTTGTGGAACATGGAGGAAGCTTAGTCAGCAGTACAGTGCTGTATAGTTAGTAACTTTCATGCAAGCTTGATTAAATCAATCCTCTACCAACGTGTAATGAATGCGAAAGGTCAAGTATGGTGCACCTCACTTCATTATGCTGTCACCTCAATCACATGCATTTCTTTTACTCTCGTACCCACTCCATGATTAAACATGTCAGATCCTCATCGGACTGATGAATGCTGTTTGGCCACAGTAACAATCTCAGAGGCTCCGTGTTAAATAATGACCAGTGCACCTGACTAATGAGCACGGTTAGTAGCGGTTGAGGCGAGAGCTTTCGTTTGTCTCTCCTGCCTCGTGCGCCATGTGACGAGAGATCTTCATTTGCAGGCGCGATGATGATTGATATCAGTAGGTCCCAACTTTTTAAGAGGAGCCTCTGTTGCGATTTCCATCCATAAATAAAGCCGCGGCCAGCTGAATTGGTTGTGTTACTGTGACGCGTCTCCAATAATCCATAATGACTCGTACTTGTACTTTGTTGATTTATTTTA